>JARFJB010002396.1:4027500-4275000 GCA_036346205.1 Vesta saturnalis
ATTTACTACTTAAATCTTAAATTGCGCCAAAAACGAATTGAAATTCGTGAGCCGAGCGGAAAAATTGCTTCATAAAAAACAATCTGCAGGTTATCATTGTAATCGGTATCCCGAACGTTGATGAGGTCTTCACGATGCTGAACCTTAAAATCTCGTATTTGAAAGCGAAACTCTTTGTTTATAGATCAAACATTTTATCAAAACTCTAGCCAGCCCGTCGCCGAAGCGTTTTTTAAACCTGCAATCTATGCTTTCAATACCAAAATAACAATTTTAATAGGACATATAATTGATCCAATGATGCAATTTTAACGACAATAATTATTGTGATTGACAAAATTTACGAAAAATACGAACAACTATTATTTAAGAAGGAACTAATTAATTATCAATTAACAAAGTAAAAAGGGAATTCCACTATCTATCGATTTCAATGTGTAACCCAAATTCTAATTTAATCTTGATAAACAAACCAAAAACTTTATTTTGTTCTCAAAATAAGGATTCTAAATACGATTACCATTTGCCGAAATTTTCAATATCTTCATATACGTAAAGAAAACCGTTACAGTATAAAACTTTCCAAAATTTCTGGAACTATACTGCATTTCTGATGTCGGTTACTAATGAATATCCTGTAATTCGAAACTAACAACAAATACACGATAGAAACTTGCACACCCGTGACAAGGTATCGCCGTGATCCGATCTCTATTTGATGTAACAGTTTACAAAAAAAGAAGTAGTTTAAACGTTTATAGAATTGTGTTTATAGTTATCGAACCCCCAGGATAAATGTGTTTATGGTTGTCGAACTTACCACAAGGGTATAAACCTATGTAATTTCTTACATAAGACACAAGCAAGCATAAATCTTACCTTAACGAGATATACAATAAGACCAATTCAAGCAAACTAAAATTTCGAAAGAAACGGTTACGTTCATAATCCAAATTGATGATAATTTTCTAGTCGAAATGTATGTATTTTAAAGCTACCAATTATAATGAAAGTAAAGAACGGTGTACAACAGCAGAGAAAGAAGCAAAGCTCACCGGACGTCTTAACCTGAGCGTAAGAAACAACTAATAACAATTAATCATTCCAAATACTGAGGAATAAATATTAAGCCGACCCTAGTCGATTGATTAATTACATCCAGAACATAATCGATATTCCGCCAGGATTAAAATGCGGCCTGCAATCAGAATAAGAAGAAAAGAAAAGAAGCGTTCCTATTGAACGTAGTAACTAGTCATTACCAATCGTAATGCCAGTGGTTCTCAATCGTGAAAATGTATGTTAAGTACGAGTGACCATCAACCATTTTAATAAGAATAGTTTGATTAATTTAGGAAAATAGTATATTTAAGAAAACGCTAAATGAGGAAATAATAGAAGCAGCAGTAACCAAATGATTTTAATAGCTATCTGCTCAAATAATATAGCATCAGAAGGAATGGATGTAGCAACTTTACTTTTGATATGTCCATAGACGAAAATCCAGTAGTATTAAACATGGTGAACCAAGTAATGATTCTATGGTACCTCTTCGACTTATCCAACGATTATGGAAAGTGGCTTTAAGGAACTGACAGTTGCTCCAAAGTGAGAAAGGATTCCGTGTTGCTGTATTGCTCTAGTCATATTCGATTGCGGGGTACATCTAGATTATTTTGATTTGTAAACAAAACTGCTAGTGCAGATAAACGTCGTCCCGTTAAACTACCTTAAAAAAGGTTGGTTCAACAATCTCAGCCCAATGATTTTCTGCGGGTATTGTAATTTACTTGAACTGTAGAAGGTTTGTACGCATGTCACTCTTAGTTCTTTAAAATATGGCATGCAGCACATTTATCTTCATCGTGGTTTATCACGTGTGGACGAAATTTGCCGTAGTTTAGAATATTTAAAATGTTATATGTAGAAATTGCAAATTGTTTTGTCATATTAGATTATTGAACATTTAGGTATATTCGAGTATATAGTTTGGGAAGCACTAATTTAGTTACAAATCATCACTTTATTTGATGATTTTTGGGTTTACTTCAAATTGGAGTAGGATATAGCACACAGTTTTGTGTGAATGGCATATATATTTTTCGGTTTGTTTGTAAATAGATTGAAGTCTCTAAATTACGATTGTGTTTACACGCGTTGGTGAGAGTAAAATAGTAAAAGAAATTTTATGTAGGAGTTTAATATTTTTAGTAAATAGTGGATGATCTTAGTTTTAAGTAATCGTTAATTTATAGTTTAGCTTGAGTTGAAATTACGTGATTCGATATTGCTTCCTTGTAGTTAAAATTATTTTACGAAAGCGTAGATTTTCAGATTCAGAACTTCGGCGACTGAATGATAGGTAATTTATTTGTGATAAATTAGTATAAGTAGACAATCGTGATTTTTATAATACGTTAGTTTAGAGTCGATTTTTCAAAGTTTAGAGCTACGAAAACATTATGTTGCAATATATATTTGGTTTACGAGGAGGGTTGGTGAATTGTACGGGAGAGCAGTTTCTAGATGATTCAGGAAGGTGGAATATATGACTGGAGTTGGGTGGATTTACTGGAATTTGTGGTGTAGATGTATGGCAATACTAGATAACGGTTAGTGTGGGTGAGGATTGATCTTACTCGTAAAACTGTTACCATCTCGGGGCCTTGATCACCATCAATGATAATACTATCACTCAGTATCCCTGACACTCCCCTCGTGGTAAAGACACCGAGAGGATCGGATCAAGAATGACTGTATGTTGTATCTTAATTAAGGATAGTATTCGGCGTAAGGTTATTATTTCTCCGAGGCCTTGAACGCCGTCGCTAATCATTACGTCCCTCAGTAATTATTTACACTCCCCTCGTGCTAGAAACTCCGATAGGATAGTGTAACGAATGACTTCCTGCTCATTATTAATCCGAGGTAAAGGGGCATGGCCTAGGTGTGTGGCGAGAAGTGTTTATTTCTCAGGGGCCTTGACGGCTGTGGATAATAATGTTCTCCCTCGGTAGTTATTATACACTACCCTCGTGGTAGAAACTCCGAGAGGATCGTTTATTGGGAAAATGTTATTAACTGTATGGAAACACATAGGAACTATCTGGTAATTTAGGACACAGTTGAACAGGCAGGATTGAATGTTTTTCAGCGTATAGGTAAATCTCTCAGAATACTATATTTAAACGAACTAAATATAGCGGAAATGAATGCATATAAATATTAGGGCCGCTTATTTAGTGACGAGTGTGCATTCATACCAAGAGTTATTCAAAGTAAATCAACCCCAGTGGATACGTGAAAAGGGAGTACGGAATTTATATATGTAAGGATAATTTTAGATTTTTGAATGGTAGATCTCATTGTTTATATTGTTAATTTCATTCACGTACTAAGGATAATCAATCTCCGTCACCTGTTATTATTGTATGTTTAGATTATTAGATTTAGGGAGTTTAATCTATAAGAACTGCTTTTTTGTACGTATTTATTATATGTAAATATTTGTGCAAAATTGGTTAATAGAGTTCGATTATCTAACTTATTCTTTATATTTAAATTGTAATTCCTTACAGTCTAAATATTTAAAATATAATCCATATAACATTTCATTTTCTTTGTGTGAAATTACGTACCTAAAAGGTTACAGTTATTGATATTTTAGCTACATGGTTGATCTGAAAATTGTTTATTTTGAGTTAAATCGATTATAAAATTTAACTAGTTTGCATTCAATTGTCAGTGAATACTCAATGCTGATCACGATTTATTTATTGAGCAGAAATTTCAGATTTGAATTACAGCGATTCATTGATGCTTGTGACTGTTTAAATACATTTTAGAGATAAAGAATTGCTAATGGTATTTGAGAAGATGTATGAATCATAAACGACGCGCTGATCGTTATGTTTTCAATTTTTAAGTTACGAATTAATATTTTAGTGGTTAAAAATTAATAGACCGAATAATAATTTTTTCAAATTGGGTTATATTTATTTATTTCAATTTTTTTTATGACAGTTACGCGTGTACGAGGGTAAATTAGAAAGTAGTGTGAAATCAATGAGTTTACGGCAACGTGTGTTTCTAATATTTATTAAGCTTTGGATAAATTTATTTTTAACGGTAATTGAACCTAAAGATTTTCAAAATTGAATTGAAGTGTATTAAGATTACTAAGATAAAATTTAACGTGCTCTTTTAAAGTGAAAGGGTGTTGTACGAATTTAATGTCTGAACTTGAATGGTGTATGATTTTATCGAGTAGGCTACAATTCTTCTACAGTCAGGTAGGGTTAACTTAAGACCTGGCCTATGACTATTTATTTTAGAGAAATTTAAGTTTATGGTGGCGCCTAGAAACAATTTTTCCCGGATTGAATGTTATTATTTGTTGTTTTATGATAAGTGTAAGATGTTTGTAACTAAATTTCAACCATTTTACGTCTTATGTCGAACCCGGCCATTTCCACTGCAGTTAGCTTGGCAATCCGCTTACCGTAGATGCATGCGTACGTTCGCATGTGCATACATGCTTAAACTAAAGAGATAGTCTTTCATAGAATGGGTCAATCATTTTCACGCTCAGGCCATATGTAAAAAAGCATTTGATATGTTTCTGTAAATGGTACAGTCTGATCAGAGTATCCTTGGCGTAATCCGAAATCCGAATACATGATATTCCCATTCAAAATTGTACTGACAGTATTTTGTAGTACACAATGTCTTGTAAGTATTAACAAAACATATTAGTAAAGGTGTATTAAATGGTTTATATATGGCAACAGATTAAAAAAAAAATTATTTTGTTTAATGTCAAGACTAAATAGACGTATGTGGCACTTACTTGATTTATTTCATTATATTACTTAAATTCAATACTTAAACACTTAAATCATCGACAATGGATGAATTATCATTATGCGTTATAATTAAAATAAAATAACACTTTAAACAATTACCAATATTGATTATCTAATACATTCATTCCCTATTTAATTTTAATTTTATTAGAATATACGTATAACTTTTCATTACTTTGCGACAAGTTTTTGTAATTAAGAAACTTTAAGGTATTTTACAATTAGGATAAAATTACTAAAGTTTCAAATTCAATTAGGTATTTAGAGCTTAATAGGTAGAAAATATTTCATTTATACGGTAAATTACAAAATTTTTAAGAGTTTAATATTCCAGCGACTTGACAGGTTTATAATTCAGGCTTTATACAGGATATTATTTTATGCTTTGAAATTAACTGACCGTAAGAAAAATAGATTTAACAATGTCGTAGTTTAGTTGATGAAATTTCTTTTATGTCCTCTGTTTTAAGAGTAATGTGTAGATAAGGCTGAAGTTTTTAGCGAAACCACAGTACATTAAATGATTAAAATTAAACACGCTTTTATGTTACATTAATTTTAGAAATATAAAATATTAATTTTTATTTAAACTATTTTTGTTGCATAACTTTAAACTTACAAAATTATGTTAAACAATGGAACGTTGAATCATTTGGTATAAATTGTACTCAGATTTATTAATTGAATGAATATACGTTTTAAACAAAGGCAGACAAACGGTTGAGTTAGGTTTTATAGTTACATGGAAGATTTGTATTAATTATACTTAGGTGGGCCTAAAACCCATCCCTGCGGCTCATCTAACCATCTAAACTACAAATTTATCACTTAAAAATATAGAAGCTGTAAATTATTGGTGTTCTTAATACTTGGATAAGTGCCAGTTGCTAAACGTATTCATAGGTTTAAAAACGGGAAAATAAACTTGGAATTCAACTGTTTAAATTTGCAATAACTAATGTGTTTTTAATTACATTCTTTTATTTTTATACCACTGCATCTGCACCCGTACATGAAATTAATTCACATTTTCTACTTTTGGTGTTTTTTTTTTTTTTGGTAAATTTATTTTTATACGTGCGGATTTGTTCGAAGTTCATTACGTAGTCTTTCTGTACCAAGATTAACTTGATATTGTGCCTTACTAAATGTTTCTGAGTGGGGATGTTACAGAATATTAATTGTTATCTCTATTTTTATCAATATTAGATACGTATATAAAACTATAGGACTTGTCTAGTGAAGATATTTTTTTTGTACACTTTTTTAAATGTGAAAATAAAAATTTATTTGCGCAAAATTAGTCACAGTGTTACATGTTATTGAAAAAGTATTTTCACTTATAATAATGCTAAGCAAAAATGTATTGAATTAAGTATAAAAAATACAATTACGTGTATTAAATCATAATTAATTAAACACAACAAATAAAGAACAGTCATTATATTGCGATTTTATTTGGAGAATGATAACCCTAAACCATAAAATCAAAACCCGCGTGAAGTTGGCAGCAAAAATACAGCAGTCAAAATGCCGAAAACAACCTAACGACCAGAGGTCTATCACTAGAAAGAAGTATGCGCACGTCTAAGTTTCCATTATCCGGCAGCCCAATAGGAAATTTTAGACCCCATACTTAACACCAAATTCAAACTAGCCCTTGCCAAAAAGCACAACAACTTAAGGTAATACAATTTTTCAATCAAAACAGCTTTTATATTTTAACAATTACAAACTAATTTGGATATACCGTTAGTGTACTCAAAAAAATTGGCAAGAAAAAAGTTTCACATTCTAACCCTTACAATGTCATTCGCATTTACCATTAGTATTCCCAAAAAAATTCACAATCATTTACTGTCCATCTGAGCGGTCGAAACCCACCCCAAAGTATTAAAAAATTCGTATAAAACCCTTAGCAAAAAGGTTTCACAATCTAACCAATACAGTGTAATTCGCATTTACCACTATTATCTCCAACAAAATTGGCAATCATTTACTGCCCGTCTGAGGGGCTGAAACCCACCCCCAAAGTTTTAAAAAATTCATAAAACACCCTTAGAAAAAAGTTTCACAATCTAAACCTTACAGCGTAATTTCGCATTTACCACTAATATTCCAAAAAAAATTGGCAATCATTTACTGCCCGTCTAAAGGGTTGAAACCCACCCCCAAAGTTTAAACTAACCCTTACAATGTCATTCGCATTTACCATTAGTATTCCCAAAAAAATTCACAATCATTTACTGTCCATCTGAGCGGTCGAAACCCACCCCAAAGTATTAAAAAATTCATATGAAGCCCTTAGCAAAAAGGTTTCACAATCTAACCAATACAGTGTAATTCGCATTTACCACTATTATCTCCAACAAAATTGGCAATCATTTACTGCCCGTCTGAGGGGCTGAAACCCACCCCCAAAGTTTTAAAAAATTCATATAACACCCTTAGAAAAAAGTTTCACACTCTAAACCTTACAGCGTAATTTCGCATTTACCACTAATATTACCAAAAAAATTGGCAATCATTTACTGCCCGTCTAAGGGGTTGAAACCCACCCCCAAAGTTTAAAAAATTCATAACACCCTTAAAAGAGAAGGTTTCACATTCTCAGCCCTACAATCTAAGTTGCATGTATCACTATTATCCCTAATAAAATTGGAAATCGCTTACTGCCCATCTGAGGGGTTGAAATCCACCCCCAAAGTATTAAAAAATTCATATATAATCCTTAGAAAAAAGGTTTCATATTCTATCCCCTAAAGTGCAATTTTAATTTACCAATAGTGTCCCAAAAAAAAATTGCCAACCATTTACTTCCCGTCTGAGATGTTGAAATCCACCCCCAAAAGTATTAAAAAATTCATATAACACACTTAGAAAAAAGGTTTCACATTGTCACCCCTACAATCTAAGTTGCATATATCACTATTATCCCTAATAAAATTGGCAATCACTTACTGTCCGTCTGAGGGGTTGAAATCCACCCCCAAAGTATTAAAAAAATCATATATCATCCTAACCCCTATAGTGTAATTTGAATTTGCCACTATTATCCCCAATAAAATTGGCAATAATTTACTGCCCGTGTGTGTGGTGGGTTTCAACCCCTCAGATGGACTAAATTGCGGATAAAATCTGATAAGAGTATGGGGAGCTGCCGTGGAATTTTTGCGAGATTTAGAAATAAAATTGCCGGAATTTAATGAAGCATTCCTGAAGGTATCTGTAGATATGGCATCACAATTTAATAACCCTATACCTAACATATCGGACACGTTTATCCCACATTCCATATACTTTTATCCAACAAGTGAAGTACAAATAAGTAATCATATTAATTCATCTCAAAAATCTCATTCTTATGGTATTAACGGCATAGATAATTATTACATCAAAACAGTTGGAAGTTTTATTTAATGCATCTAGCACATATATTTAATTTGTGTTTCACTAGTGGCCACTTTTCAGAAACCTTCAAAAAATCAGTAATAATCCATCTATAAATCTGGAGCTAAAGCATGTGTGAATAATTATAGGCCGATTTCATTTACCAACTGCATTAGTAAAATCTTGGAAAAGTGCATCAAAAGTAGAATAATAAAGTTCTTTGATATATTTGATGTTTTGTCTGGATCGTAATACGGTTTTCGAGCAAACTTAAGTACTGCTGATGCAATTTTCCAAGTAACTAATAATAGTGGTAAATTCGAATTACACTGTAAGAGTTAGATTGTGAAACCTTTTTTCTAAATTTTTTAATACTTTGGGACGTGAAGTAAGTGATTGCCATTTTTTTTTGGGATAATATTGGTAAATTTAAATTACACTGTAGGGGTTAGAATGCGAAACCTTTTTTCTAAGGATGATATATGAATTTTTTAATACTTTGGGGGTGGATTTCAACCCCTCAGACGGGCAGTAAATGATTGCCAATTTTATTGCGGATAATAGTGGTAAATGAAAATTAGATTGTAGGGGTGCGAATGTGAAACCTTTTTTCTAAGGGTGTTATATGAATTTTTTAAAAAGTTTGGGGTGGGTTTCAACCCCTCAGACGGGCAGTAAATGATTGCCAATTTCTTTTTGGGATACTAACGGTAAATGCGAATAGCATTGTAAGGGTTAAAATGTGAAACCTTTTCTTGCCAATTTTTTTTTGAGTCCACTAACGGTATGTCCAAATTAGTTTGTAATTGTCAAAATATAAAAGCCGTTGTCTGAGAGTGATGAAAAATTTGTAATATTTTAAGTTGTTGGCTTTTTTAATCTCATGGGCTAGTTTGAATTTGACTTTAAGTGTGAGATCCAAAATTTCCTATTTGGCTGCCGGATAACAGACGTCTGCGCATGCTCGTATTTCTAGTGATAGATGGCGCGCCACTGGTCGTTCGGTTGTTTTCGGCATTTTGGCTGCTGTATTTTGGCTGCCAACTTCACGCAGGTAAAATCAAGTAGGATTTTTTTTAATTATTTAATAGAACTCAATGACGGTTATAAAAATTTAAATCAAGGATTTTTGTGACTAACGTATCACGGAATAATGTAAGCTTTCTTATTAATTTGTGTTACTAAAGTTTAAAATCGATAAAGGTGACAATTTTCTGTTATACAGGTGTTTCAAAAATATGTGCACAACTTTTAACAAGAAGTTTATCAAAATATCATTTATATAAACATATGCCTAGGAACTCAACCGTTTGTGAGATTATTTTGACGCACTGGGTATACGTAGTGTTGTGTTGTGTGTAGGTCAACTATGAATGTGAGTTTGTACGAAAGAATTATTTTTGTGTACTGGGTGGCCAACTAAGAATGGACGCCAGCTATTTCTCGGGAACTGTCAATCTGATAACATCGGGAAAAAAGTACTAATAGGTAAATCGGCCAAGAGAAATTGTTGGAAATTAGTTTCAAGTTCCTGCGATGGCCGCTAGGGTGCGTGCAGGAAGACCAAATAAGACAATCAGCTTTTTCTCTTAAATAGGCATTATCATGATATGTCCAAAATAGTTTTATTATAAATTACGTAAGCGTAGTGGAGTTGATCTGCCTATTCCACAGTTTATGCCTTTTCAGCGCGAAGTTTCGCGCTCACAAAGCATAAACTGTGGAAATAGGCCGATCAACTCCACTAATAGGAAACCACAGGTACAAAACACTTTTAATACAGAATACGTAAGCTTGGCAATATTTCCTTTTTAGCATTTTTCTCTATTTTGTTAAATTAGGGGGTAAATGTTCGCTTGAAGAAAATGCCATAACCTGTTTTTAACTCAACCGATTTTTATAAACTGATTCTCGTTTGATGAGAGACGCTTCTCGGGTGTTTCTAATAATATATTAATGTTGTCGGTTTAGTTTTTTTTCTAGTCGGTAGATCGTGTTTTGTGACAAAGTCGTTAATTTTTGCAATGTTCTCCAAAATTTTAAATATGAGGGTATAATTATTTTTAACTTGAAAAAGTATAGAAAATGATGAAAACTGCATGTCGATGTCTTCTTTCGTTATAAAGATATGGAAAAAATTAATGTGAAAATATATTTTACAACTAACAGATTTGGAGAGCAGGTTTAACTGTCATTAATTATTAAAATGTATTAATTATTAAGCTATTAAAACAAAAGAATAAAACTTAATATACTAAATGTCCCCTTGGAGGGGGGGGGGTATCTTTAAAGAATAATAAAGCTTTTGGCACTTTAGCTGTATTTATCACGGATTGGTATGAAAATTATTTGTTTATTTTGGGACAGACCAACCAAAATTTAATTAGTATTAATTCAACATTAGAGTATTAGTCTTGAGTTGCAGTTGCAGTTGACTGTTTATTATAATGTTGGCCACGAACCATTTATGCAGATAAAAGTAAAAGGTTTAGATTGGAATCAAAGAAATTCTTACTTGAAAACCTTCAAGTATATTTTAATGATAAA
The DNA here is from genome assembly GCA_036346205.1 of Vesta saturnalis. Taxonomy (NCBI): domain Eukaryota; kingdom Metazoa; phylum Arthropoda; class Insecta; order Coleoptera; family Lampyridae; genus Vesta; species Vesta saturnalis. The sequence goes on from JARFJB010002396.1 coordinate 4,038,303, forward strand.
AATTGCAAACAGTATTTGACAGAAAATATAATTCGTAAAGGACGCACTGATCGTTACATTTGTTTCAGTTTCAAGATAGGAGTTAATGAATTTATGGTTAAAAATTACTAGACGTAATTATTTATGTTTCCAAATCGGGTGATATCTATCCATTTCAGAATTTTGATAATAATTATAAATATCAGTTCAAATTTATACGAGGGGATATCCTGAAGTTCGAAAATTTTCTTAAGTTTTGGATAATATTGTTTTTGATATTAATTGAACAGGAAGATTTTAGAAATTGAATTGACGTGTATGTGTTTGTTGTTTGAATTAAGATGAATTTATTGGGATGAAATTTAACATACTCTTTTAAAGTGAAAGGGTGTTGTAGGTGTTTGATATTGAATTGTATATGATATTATCGAGTAAACTACAGTTCTATATTCCACAGTCAGTCAAGAATGATTTAAGAACTTACCTAGATCTATTTATTTCAGAGAAATGTCATATTATGTTGGCTCCTGACGACTATGTTCCCAGATTGAATGTTATTTATTGTTTTATGTTAAGTGTAAGATGTCTGAGTTTAAATTACAGCTATCTTACCTCGAACCCACCCCTTTGGCAAATACGTGTACGAAAGTTAAAGAATGATATTGTATATCTAGTTTATTAATCAAAATTGCTTTGGCTCGAAATAGCGCCTTGGACCATAAAAACCTCATTATGCTCTTAATAAATATTACATATTAGTGTTAATTTTGTGTAGTAAAGTGATTGATTATCATGAATTATTAGTAAATACACGTGTACGAGAGTTAAAGAATTATATGGTATATTCAGTTCAAATTTTCCAATGGAAATCTTGCATATTCAATCATAAAGAACTAGTGTGACCTCGGTTGAACTTTTGTTGAAATAAAATTAGCTCAATGAGCAATTAGAATGGAAGGAATTCTAATAGAATGGGGGTGAATTGGGATTAGATTCATGTACTGGTCATAGGAGCTGAAAATAATGGAGTTTAATTTGATTCAAACGGTGAGTAGGTGTTGGAATTAATGATATCGGTGATATAACGGATCGGGATAATGCCAGCGTGCTGGTGTTGTGAAAAATTAAGGGGGTAGTGGTGGCGAGAGTGATAACTGATTCAGGTAATAGGATATATATTTTTTTTTTTTGTTATGAGTTTTTGTATACTTTGTGAAGTTTAAAACAAGGTAGAAGGGGAAATCAATCGTGTTATCGGAAAACTATACCCAGGGGAGGGTTTCTTACAGTTTCAGGGTAGAAGCACCCTGAAAATGGAGAAAATACATGCAATATTAAAGAGCAGCGAAAAATGCTTCAAATCCATTATTCTGGAATGTACAAGGTACCTAGTGCTTGTTACCACAAAACGTTGCTTTGGTACTAGACGTGAAGAACATATAAGATGTTGCAGATTGAATCGATCAGAGAATTAAATCATTTAAATTATAACATTCAATTAGATAATATGGAAATATTGTCAACAAAAACCCATTATTATGTTCATTTACATCGAGATTGTATTGATAAAGCATCCAAATAACTTAAATAGGTAAGAGGAAAATCTTTAATTAAATAGGTTTTGGCATTTTGTAATTAGAAAAAGGCCAAAAAAAATGAAAAAAACTTTGGTATGTCTAGATTTTTGGTTTGTGTTTTCCTAAATCTCAAAGTATGTTTAGTTATCGCAGCATAGCACTGATTGAGATGAGATTAAACATACACCTCCTGTTTTCAAGGTGTAATACCAGCCACAGTCTTTAAATAGTAACGTAAAATTATTTATTCGCTGAATTTGTTATGATTAGCTAGATATTTAATTGGTTTATTTTGTAGCAGTTAATACTTTTACCACTTTCAAATTAAGATTTGGAATTGTTTTTTGACATTTTTCATTGCCTTCGTCACTAGAGCGTGTTCTGATTTATCATCTTCAAGGCGGTTTAATAATATTGATCTATTAAAGACCTAGCTAATTTTTATTGAAATAAAATTAGATTCCATAGTTGGCTTTTTTATGTACGTTCCTTATTATTTACTGAGGACGATAAGTTAATTGTTATCAAAACGTTTAAATTTATATGACACATTAAGAAAAATGCCGATAAACAAACTGAAACAAAAGCATTGCAATCAGCGACGGACAAACCGGGGAAATATGTATGCGAGACATCTGAAACCATGGCGAACAGAAATTGAACAGTTTCCTAGATCACATCAACAACATACACCATACAATACAATTTACAATAAAATGGAGGGATATTACCAATTTCCATTTTTGGATGTCCACACACCTTCTGCAGAAAGTCAACCCACTACGACAGATATTTAAATCACACCGCCATCCAGCCCGACTGCAATCCTTTGTTAAAACGTTTGTAACAAGATAGACACAACTGGCAGTCGAGGACAACACCCACAGCCAGATGAAAAAATTAAATACAACGTTACTGATTAAGGGCTTCTCCAAAGGGAATATAAATGAAGACCAAGATGAACCGACGTCTACATCACGCTTGCCTTACGTTAACCACCGACAGGTTTATCAAATGCCATATATACATAGGTCAAACCAATCGAAAGGTTAACGCGAGACGAGAAGAACACAGAGATATAGTAATTAACAATCATGAGTTCATGACTTCGAGAAAACCAAGATGTTGGTCAATCTAGAACAAACAACGAAACACGTCATAAGGAAGGCCATCGAAATCGAGAAAAGACCTCAAACATTAAGCTCAAGACATAATATATAGAAGCTTCTACTCTCTTGAAAGGTAGGAGAATCACAAAACCCTAACCAGTAAAGCAAACAAAGGGAAATTAAAAGAGAAAGTGAATGTAAGCGAAAGTGAAAACACAGCGAACCAAAACAAAATAGTATATCAACCCAAAGAGAAATCAGAGGAAGTCAGTAAATGAATCGGTATCACCGGAAATAGATAAAACTGGTTACCTGAGGATGGCCAGTATTAGAATCGAATTTTTTTTTTGAGGTTTCGCTTTACTCTTCACTTACGTTTTCGATTTACATTTTTTAAGTTTGTTGGTGTCTAATTGAAACTGGACCTTTATAATTTAAACACGTATGTCGTGATGTTGTTGGGAGAAGGACTCTCTATTGGTTTATTTCTGGTTTATTTAGAAACTTTTTCATCTCTTCTATTTTTTTCATAAAACTTACCGCTTTGAAATAAAAAATAAAATTTAAATCATTACGTGTCGGGACAGGAAAATTATTGTAGAAAAAGAATCTATTTGGCTGCTGTCACTTATTAGGTCATTTCCATTTATTTGACATCTCTCAATAGTCTGAACACAATATTTTACGATTAATTCAATCAAAAATTTGTTATCTGATCTGTTTAATTGTGCAGTAACAAGAGTGTTAATTAAATCAATAAGAACAATGCAGAAATGGTAGATATACATTTTATGTGCGGGAGAGCAAACGGAAATTCCTGGGAAGCTTGTCGTCTTTATACGCAAGCGTATCCTTATCGTAGATCTACTCGTCTCAGCACGTTTACCAGGCTTCATCAAAGGCTGCATGATTCTGTAACTTTCAAAAAAAGAAGTTTTGATACCGGCCGACACCGCGAAGTTCGAACACCAGAATTGGAAATTGCTGTCCTAAACATTGTTGAAACGCAACCTGAGGCAAGTACCAGAAAAATTGCATAGGAATTAATTACGGAAGCATTAACTGTATGGAGGACATTAAAAGACCAACAGTTATATCCTTACCATGTACTGAGGGTTCAAGCAATCTTACCAAGATATTTCGGATCGAGAATGATTTTTTCCCAATGGTTTCACCGAATGAATACCGATAATCCTTTTTTTTTGTTAACGTTTGGATAGGAATTATCGATAAACATTTAATTGGGCCACATTTTTTCATTTTCATATTTCCATTTTCTGCAAGAAAACATGCCTCCTCTACTATAACATTTATCCCTGCAAACTAGAAGATGCATAAGAAAATGTAAACTTTCACCATTATCACACATAATAAAATACTTATCTTTTTTTGGGTTTTTTTAATGGTGTATTTTAAATTATACAATCTAAACACTTACAGTTATCTTCGTCAGTAGTAATATCTGTTAAAAATTGTTAAAGATGTTGTAAACAATTTTGTCAAAGTTGAAAAATTAAAACATAAACGTCAGCCTGATGTTTAAATTTGTGAATGCTTCTATCATTTTCAAATTGAAGTGTTTCACAACTTTACACTTACATCATAACTTGATTAAATTTTGTTAAATGTGTTTTTTGGCTGACATTTTTCATTGTTAGTTTTCGCCGTACAGAGTGTTCTGATTTGTCATCTTTAAGGCAGTTTAACAATATTTAATTTTTAATGACCTAGTTATTCTTTACTAAAATTTAATTTTATACTTGGCTTTATACGTTTCTCAAACTGTTATATTAATAGCAGGATGACGTTTATGTTTTACTTTGTCAACTTTGACAAAATTGTTTACAACATCTTTAACAATTTTTAACAGATATTACTACTGACGAAGATAACTGTAAGTGTTATCGAAACGTTTAGATTGTATAATTTAAAATACACCATTAAAAAAACCCAAAAAAGATCAGTATTTTATTAGAAGATACATGTATTACACGCATGATGGTGCCCCAGCGCATTTCAGCTTAAATGTGCGAAGGTATTTAGAACTTACGTATGAAAATCGCTGGATAGGAAAAGGCTGGCCTCATCTTTGGCCTTACATCATGTGATAAGAAATAATCCTGGCATATTCCTCTGTATTAGGGATTCAATGATGCGTAGGATAAATTCATTCGCAGGGCAGACATTTTCTGCACTTGATATAAAAAATGTAGTGGTTTCTGTGTGGGATGTGTTTTTATTACAGTTCCATTGTTTAACTAATATTTTTTTAAGAATGATTTCATTTAATGGAGGATAGGTTAGTTTCAAAAAAGTTTGTCAATGAATTATTTTTAAAATGTGATTGAAGAAAATTTAACAAAATTAGTACAAAATGAAACTGTGTTTGACAGCAGCCAACTAGATTCTTCTTCTAAAATAAGTCTCCCCGTTTCGACACGTAATCGTTGGATAAGTTTTCCTTTACATTTGATTAACAAGAATAATAGGGGTAGTCTATTTCAACCTCTTCCACTCTAAAAAAGTAAATAAATATGCAAAAAATGTGTTTTCATGAGAGTAATATTTTCATAGAATTTCTTTATTTTATATTATATATATATATATATATATATATATATATATGCACAGAGTGAGTTTCTTTTTTCATTATTTGTATGGGGATCTCGGAAACCAGAGTTACACACTAACTTAAATGGGCAAAGATTTGCTTCTTTAGAAGACTAATCCAGATATGCTTTTGTTGATTTAAGAAAATGCATGGCTTACTAGGTATTTGTAAAAAAGTAAAATCCTCCAAAATCATTTCAGCGCTTTAATTCGTTTATTTCTAAAGTTAGATAAAAATTGTTTAAATACAATTTGTCGATAATTTTGAGCCGAATAACGTCACCGTACTAGTTTTTTTAATTTTGCTTAGAATTTCGCAAAGAATTTTTTAAATGGTAACCATAGTTAGCTATGACATATTTTAATTGTGCATTTTTTCTGATTGTAATGATGTAAGGGTTAGACCACTTATTTTAATAAATAAAAGCACAATACACGTTTTTCTACTATTAGGTTTAACAAAAATCATATCTTGCCATGGAAAACAAAAGAAACTTACAGTAAGAGTTTGAAATGTCCACCATTATTATCGACATACATGCGGCACCTTTTCAATAGCTTTCCTAATTTTACGCCAATCTAATCTGTTAAACGCATTAATAACAGCTTCTTGTAGCTCCTTCTGGGTTGCATATGATCGCAAGGTGAAAGATCAGGGGAACGTGCAACCGATAAAGTAGGACCCTTTCTGCCTATCCACGAGTTTGGAAAAATTTCTTCTAAATATCTTTTAACTTGCGCCTGATAGTGGGGTGTGGTACCGTCGTGTTGATACTACTGTATGTTTGCACGGGTGTGTAAATTTAATTCGTCTAGGATATTGTTAAAATCTTTCCGAAGAAGTTCGATTTCCAGTTAAAGTCGCATTAAAAATGAATGGCCCAACGGGCTGCGAACCAATAATACCATAAATTTAAGCCAAACTCAATCTGAGGTCGTCTTTATTGCAAACCGTGAAGATTTGGTTGGGTCCACAGGTGTTCATTATGGCGATTGACCATACCATAGTTTGTAAAATGTGTTTCTTCGGTCCATAAGATCTGAATCGGAAAGTTGTTATTTTCATGGCACATATTTATGAACCAATTACAAAAATTTTATCTTCTTCCAGCATCACCAGAGTGTAAAGTTTGTCCAACTGAATATTTATGTGGATGGTATTTTCATTTTGATTAACAACAGCTAGAACAGTTATCTGCACATTTTCATTAAAATTACCCCTATTTCTAGGCTTCACAAAACACGACTCTTAAATCGTTGTATAAAGATGGTTGAGGACGATCAAAATACAATAATAATAATACGAGCGTTCGGCCGCTCGTTGACTGTTTTTGTTACAAATGATATAACATTCGATCATATCAGGTTCCTCGAAATTTACATACAACATAATTAATTTTTTAAAGCAACTTCACACTGACAAAACCGATAAGAATTACACTAACGACCGAACTGCCAAAGATGAAGCTAAACAACGCTTTTTCTAGTAAGGTGACTTTATTCGGCACAAAATGATCTACAAATTGTATTTAAACAGTTTTAATCTATTTTTAGAAATAAACGAATTAAAGCGCTGAAACGATTTTGGAGAATTTTACTTTCAAATTCAGGAAAAAACAAATTTATGTAATTCTATAGCACGTTTCTGGTGTGAAACAACACATCCCCTTCCATCCTACGAAAAGGAAACTGCAAAAAATGAAATAATTTTAACAATTTTTTTAGGATAACTATGCAACCTCTTTTATAATACATAACATAATATGTTGTTACGAAAAGTTTCGGATGTTTTCAGAGGTTGCTGAGATTTTTAAAAAAAAAAACGAAATTTTTAATTTTCGATTTTTCTTTTTATAACGAAAAATGAAAAAATGGAAGTTTTAAACTGAAACATTATTAAGGCACTTTTTTACGAGAAATCCAAATGTTATCGAAAATTTCAAGAGACTTTAGATCTAGAAGTTATAGTAGTTAACTTTGTTATTTCTTATAGCAACCATATTGAATTTTTGCATTTTTGAATGAAGCTCTTTTTGCTGGTTACAATGATATATATCATATGGTATGATTCAACTTCAAGATTCCCTCAAAATATGGAAAAAAACGTTTTTGCGAAGATTACTTAGGACATGCATTCTTTTGTTTAACAAAACACATTTTGATTACATTTAGAAATGTATTATTTACTTTTTTAAAAATTGATTATGCTTCAAGGAAAAATTTTCTTATGAAGAAGAAAAAGAACAACCTACTCAAAACTAACAAAAGGAACAAATTTCGTACAAAAATATTTTGATTAAATTTAAAGTATTTAAAATTGAAAGGTTAATCCTAATAATAATAGATAAAAACTAAACTATGAGTGTATAATGAACATAACTGAAAGAAGAAGCATTATAACAGATGTTCAAAGGGTTCATCATCGACTTCTAAACATAGGTTTATGTGTCTCTTTAAATGTTGTGTTGCTCTTAAAATGTCTCTTCTTCGTATTTTGGCCCTTAACGTCGTAATTATTTTTCTTTATAAATCATGCACATCATGGGTACAGTTTTGTAAATAAAAGTTTTCATAGTTATTTTTCATAAATAATAGTCTAGGGAGAAAGGTCCGTTGATGGCACCGGCTAACGTATATCTCCTTTGTTAGAAATAACTTTACGGGCGAATAATTGCGTTAAATAATCAGGTAAACCTTTTATCATTATGTGACGGAGCACCGTCTTGCTGGAACTAGATGTTATTCAAGTGGTTGAGGCAAATATTATTATGAATGTAATCCGTGAGATATGTCTTAAAAAATGCAAGTATCCATCTGCAGTTAAAGTGCCTTTACAAATATATGGACCAATAATTGTGTTGCGAAATAAACCGACCCATACATTTAGAGCGAATCATATTTCTGTTTATGAAGATTTCCAATGGACCAGACGTGTTCGTTATGACGATTAAACATACCTGAGTTTGTAAACCTACACTCGTCAGTTAATATGATGTTAGAAAGGAAATTTGGATTTTGTTCTAACTGATCTATGAAATTCTTAAAAAACATTACTCGTCATTCACGTTCTCCAGTATGCAGTACTTGAGTGACACGAACGATATTTATTTTTTTCGCCATACTAGCTGTCGCGACGTATTAATATTTGTTGCGATAGCCCGTGTGGAAGTAGGATTATCGTGAAACTATTGAAAAATTATTTATGGAGATGATATTTAGAAATTGACTTCTTACTGCCCGTAAAATTTCATCCTCATTTTCATTCCTGGGTCTAGCAACAGATGAAAGCGACACAAATTCGATGTAGCGATGAAAAATAGTTTTGAACAAGTTGATGCCTTTCTGGATACCGCTCTTGGAATGTTTGTGCAGTAATATGGGTATTATTTCGATGCGAAGCGTAATAAATTTATCTCGTTTTTCTTCATTTGAAAACGTCATTTTATCGAGAAACTTGTAATAAATTGATGAAAAAGTAACAACTACTAAAATGTAAGCGAACTGTCAAAGATTTGTTTATATTAAACAAAAGAGTGAATGTTTTTTCCAAAGCGCACCTTTTCTTTCAGTTATGATCATCATACATTCTTAGTTTACGTTTTTATCTATTATTATTATTGGGATTAACTATTTAATTTTAAATACCTTAAATTTAATCATAATGTTTTTCCGTATTATAAGTGTTTTGTAACTGTGGTTTCCTATTAATGGAGTTGATCGGCCTATTTCCACAGTTTATGCTTTCTGAGCGCGACGTTTCGGAAGCGGACTCTGCTTCCGTCATCAGGCTTAGTCCTGATTGTTTTCGAACTTGAGTCGAATTCATATGTTATGTATAATTTTTTCCCAAGCACTTGACTACTCTCAGATTCGAACTTGGTAGCTTTCACTTACTAGTCTGACACCTTTACCGCTGAGCCACTGAGTAATCCAATATATATTTTTTAGAACCTATATATATATATATATATATATATATATATATATAAACTTTTTCGTGGTTGCGCAGGTGTATTACGCTTAAGCTCGTCGCGCATTATTGGAATTCATATAGGTTTCATTTCTACACTAGCTTGGCTTATTGGATTTTCTGCTAGTTCGATGTATGTGGCTTCTTTGAATTTCCGACGAGTTGTGTTCTCGTCCTTTACCACTATCTGTATGTTATCCCATTGGATGCGGTGTTCTTCGTTCCAAACATGTTCGGCGATTCTTGATCTTTCTGTTTCGCCCTTGCGGACGTTGTTCTTATGTTCCTGGGTTCTCACTTTGAGTGGTCTACTACTCTCTCCTATGTATGCTCTGCCGCATTCGCATGGTAGGTTGTATTCACAATAATGTTTTTGTCTGAAATTGTGTTTGTTGGAAAATAGTTTTGAGCAGGTTGTTTCTTTTCTTCTTCATAAGAGATTTTTTTAATTTTTAAAAAATAAATAATACATTTTGAAATTTAATCAAAATATGTTTTTTAAACAAAAGAATGCATGTTCTTTCCAAAGCACTCTTCGCAAAAACGGTGTTTTCCATATCTTGAGCCAATCATTGTAATTAGCAAAAAGAGCTTCATTCAAAAATGTAACAATCCAATATGGCCGCCATAAGAAATAATAAAGTTAACTACTATAACTTCTGGATCTATAGAGTACCTTGAACATTTCGATAACATATTTGGATTTTTCATAAAAAAGTGTCTTAATAATGTTTAAGTTTAAAACGTCCAGCTTTTGTAGTTTTCGGTATAAAAAGAACAATTGAAAATTGAAAAATTTGTTATTTTTAAATCTCGGCAACCTCTGAAAACATCCAAAATTTCGTAACGACGTATTATTGGGCACCAAAATGCGCAACTTTTCCTTAATTGAACCGACATGGTATCTCTTCAAATAACTGAGATTCCCATGTTGGAGCTCCTAAAACGGGCACCCTGTGTATGTAATGAAACCTAAAGCAGCTGTCAATTTCACTTTATATAATTTGGTGTTCATAATTTAATGGATATTACATTATATTGGTCTTCATCAACGTTGTTGTAACGTTACATTCGGAAATAGCTCTTTGAAAACTTTTTAATGATGAAGCATTAATTTAATGAAGTGGCTTTATATAATTTTCTCTACATTTGGAACGTATACATATAATTATCGGAAGATTAATATTGGAATAATTTCATTATTATGTTGTACAAGACAGAATTTGTTAATATTTAATGATAGTAAAGTAATTTATCGTCATAGGGTAGTCGTCACGTACATGTGTTCTAATTGGAAGGTCCTTAATATCATTGTTATAAAATTTGTCTTCTAACAAAGTATAACAATTTATTTTTTATACCATTTCTAATTATTATATTTACTACATTGAGAATTTTTCGAGTTTGAAATATCCCTTCTAGAATAGTGTATTATAAAATTACGTGTTTTAATGCGATTAATTATTTTAAACGTACAAACATCAATGTAGTTCTATGTATAACTTTCCACATTACTAAATATTTGGTTTGTAACCATCCTTTTTCTTTAACCTCGGGTCTAATGACAAAATATTTGACTATGAGCTCAGGTTAAATAAACAGTTTGTAATTAATGAGCAATTAATACTATTCATGTGAAGGAACAGATTGCTAAATTTCAGCATTTTCAATTAACATTTTAATCATCAAGTTGAGCAAACAATAAATTGATTAACACACGTTAACAAACTGGAATTTGTAAATAACGGCAGAAGTATTACATAGAAGGAAAATTTTGTTTTTTCGTCAAACATCGGATAAAAGGTCGACTGGTACATAGGGATCTCGGAAACAGCACAATTTAATTAATCGGATCGGACTATTGGAGGTTTTTAGTTTAGCGATCAACATCTTAAAAACATTAAAAATCCTTTTCGTGCAACCGTCCGAAAAATATCATGTGGCACTTTCTGTTGATTTTTCAGCAACTTTATATACCAATAAATGTAGGTACATAACCTCAATCTCTTGTACTGAATTCAATGAATTATTGTATACAAAAGTGTTATTTAAGGTATCGTTGCTAGGTAAATTTTATTCTGTCCCACATCGCAGCATACTGAGAATTTTAGTACAGGCTGTGCACATAAACAGCTTGAATGTAACTGCATATTCATATTTATTTAACCGTTGCCTATAAATTTTTGTGTATTCCACAGACGCAAAATGTCTTTGCTGGCTGAAAGGAAAATTGGTGGGTGAAATGTAAATGCCATTGCATAAAAATATATTTTTTTCTTTATTCTTGCGCTCTTGGATTTGTACAAAAGTTCTAAAAATCTTGAATCGTGCTGTAAATTATTAAATGTAGTCAAAAACCTATACAGACCGTTCTAGTTTTCAGAACCGCAAAAACAGGATTCTTGAACTTAATTTATCTGAATATTTGGAAAGTGTCCTTTCATCAGAACTAGGGAAGAAACAGAATTACACGTTTATTTGTACGTGTTAACTCTTTATATATGATACGGTTTTTGATAATCTTTTAAAAGAATCAAGTTTTACAAAAATAGAACCAAGAAAGTTACAACGGATTTGCTATTGTTTCTTACGATAATCATTCTAACTTGGTGTGTATCGTACATAAACGTTTTCAGGTATCCTCTTTCATGTTTTTGCGTTAAACGCATGCTTTCTTGAGGATGTATTTTAGAAAACATATTAGTAACATCACAACTTACAAGTTTATTATGTAGTGGTAAATTTATGTTTATTAATTTTAGTTAATTAATTCTTAATAGAATGTTTTGATTTGTACTTTAAATCGTTAATTGATTGTTAATTATTATGTGGTTTACTTTATTCGCTAAAATATGATTAGGTGATTGCGTGTAAGAATGCACTGGTCTAATCTGCTTATTTGGTTTGTTGATTTTAATGAGACCGTATAGTTTTGGTGCCGGTGAGTTCTTGTTTAAAAATTTTTGTTTTTCTAAATCTGTAAAGCATATATTGTAGTTTTGTACTTTGTTTCACATCTTGAAATTTCGTTTTAGGATCGCTATTTAATGTTTCAAAATCATTAACTTCCTGCGTATAAGTATCTAAATAATTACTAAAGTCTTACTTGTATCTACTTTGACAGGAATTAATTTTTGTTAATTTTATTTTTCACTTATTTTAGTAAATAGTTGTTAGATCTGTTGTATGTTTTGTCCTTTTCCAAAGAGAACTCTTTAAGTAAATTATGGATTGGAAATTTGGCACATATATTATGATCATTTCTAAGATTCGTCTCTCATTTTATTGCTAAAATCTCTTTACTTTTATTAGTTCATATAGGAAATGGTAAGTGCTTAAAACTTTTGTTAAGGAATTTTTAATTTCTATTATTAAATGTTTGTTCTACGTTGATGGTGTTGATTTTGGATAATTTTTAGATTATTATTTTTTTGTGTGATCTATTTTTTATGTTCGCTGTAACTGACAGTTGGTCTAATGTTATTGTCAAATATATTACATTCAATATTATGTATTTTATATTAGATTTCTGCATAAAGTACCTTTAAATAAATATGCAGCTTATCTCTAATTCGAATTATACTAGTGTTAATACACACGCTATGAACCATTTTTCGATACGGAAAATCAGCAGCCAACTGTGGAATATTCAATTCATTGGAATCAATTTTTGTGCTACATAAGTAATTTTTGTATTATTTTATGAGTTATACGTACTCATGTCGAGGATATTGTTATTACTGAAATAAATAGTAAAATTCAACTTCGAAGAAGCAATATAGTTGTTTAGACATTCCCTATAATAATTATAACCTGTGTTACAAATTAGTCCCTGATCAGACATTCCTTTTTCCTTACTGCAAACATCTTGACTTATTCACTTACTCACATGACCAGATACCTTACCCGACACTGTACCTGACTAGCCACCAACGTTAAAACACCTTCATCCCCTTTATTCTACTGTCACTACCCAAGTTACCACCAGTTCTGGTCCAAAACCAGTTACCAGACACTGTCAATCCCATCTCAGACTTCCAACTACCCTAATCGTAAGCACATTGATATCCAGCGTGCTTGGCTGCTATAGCACCGAGCACGTAGTAGGTGAATTGCCGGAGGTACTACCGCGTATTTTCACATAGTGCGTCCTTTGCTACCTGTTATATAACTATATCTTTTCACCACAAAAGCGAAAAGTTCTCCACGAGAGCGAAAAGCGATTTAAACCAATTTTATAATTTAAACTGACATTGTTTGCTGTGCTGCACAGACTTTGAGGTTTAAAATATAGGTACAGAAGAGGCTATTCCACCGGAGGTTCAGGCCCTGAACAAATAGTCACACCTGAGTCAATTAATCAACCCTAAACTGTGTCAACATCCCTACAACCGAGGTTTCAACGCTGAATACACAGTTTCATATCCGTACTGTCCCAAAACCACTGTCTACGCTCTATTATCAACCCCCTAGATACCCCTGATGGTTTACTTCATCAACTCACACATCCCCTAGTTTGACAAATTCAAATTTGTTGAAACACATGGTTGGTGACCACCCCCATTTATTACCAAAGTTGAATTTTGTTGAATATACTCACCTAATATAACGGACCATATCCCGGTAGCACTTCACTAAAATCTGAATACACCATACGTATCATTAGTACACAATTTCACTGATAACAAAAAATCATCCAATTACTAATCGATATTTTACAGCATCCTGCAGAGAGGGCGATACCGGCGATCTGGAAAATTGATAAGGGCGTTCTTAAATACCTGAGATTTTTTTAACTTTATTTTTATTAGTATAGAGAATTCCTTTGATTTTTATATTAACAGCATTGAATAAAACGTACGTAATCCGATTGTGTTCGAATAAGATTATGTCCACAAAGTAGAAAGGTGGTTTGAACCCGGTCCTGAAGGTCTCATTGCTTATACATGACCTACCAGAAATTTGCTTTGTTGATGACGAACGTCCCACATGAGTTATTTCGCACTTCTAACGGGTTTGAGGTGAAAGTTGACTATAGCTCGGCGTCAAGTAAATAAGGAATCGCCATCTGGCTTAGCTGGCCTTTACGGGTTGTGTGGCTATAAAGTAAATAAATATAACGGAGGTGCCCCGTAGTTTCTTCTTAAACACAACGCCACTGTGCCGTAAGAAAATAAAAGCAAGCGTGCAAGTGAACAAGAAATACAGACATAGGAAAGAAACAAAGCTTCTGTGCATTCTGCCAATTAATTTTAACCAAAATTTAGGGTTAGGAACGTAACAGAAACTAATTGTGATAACTTCCAACATATATAAATATTGTATATCACATTATTGTTAATGTAAATGTAAAGGAACGGAGTTAGGGTTCTGAAAATACTACCCCAGCATTTGCCTTAGTAGCCGCACATGGTGTGCCTATACGCAGTGGTCCGGCCGCCACATGTATATGAGAAAAACCCCCTGAAAAAACTTCATACAAGGTAGACGGTAACGGGAATCGAACCGATTACCTCCTGAATCCTAAGCAGGTCGTGTCACCACTACTCTACCAGCTCGGTAGATTGATTCAGTAAAATACACCGTACAACAAGAAGAATAGCAATAAACTAGCATTTAACTAGTAGTGAGATATTCATGTCACTTAACAAACGATCGCTTACTTTAACTTTAATCTTAATAAATTTAATATAAACACTTAGCTTTATAGATCTGTAGGTTTGAATCGGTTATATAGACATATTGTCGAATCCCAGTAGGATATAAAACGGTGTTTTTGTGACCGATTTCAGAAATAATGCAAAATAGAAGTAATAGGACATAAATTTCTCAGTACAGACTATATATGGACATATAAGATGGTGCATCCACCGTATTTATTATAATATAAGTACGAAAGCATGCGCATCCACCCGAATCTAGAATAACTCTTCGCAATAAAGATTTGAACATAACATTACTTTAACTTTCTCTGGATAAGTCCGAAAGATAGAGGAAACCCCTTATCAATAAACAATAAAAAAGGATATCCCATGATTGTAGAGATCTGAAATGAATTTCCTTCTCACGAAACACAACAAAAAGAAAGCGTAAACTTACAATTTACTGAAGCAATAATAACTGTTATTTTTCCAAATATAATTTATTCTTTTTGGTGATTGATGACTAAAAAAGAAAAATCAGCAATGGTTTGGATAAAGGTAGCACATACCTGTCCTGTGAAAATCATTAGCAATATCAGTCTATAATGAGTTAATAGGCATCTAGAAACGTAGAAAACTAAAGTTTAAATACTTTCAAACGTCTCATAAATTATGATGCGACCAATATAACCAAAAAATACACAGCCCTTTTTTCACAAACCATTTTTCAAAACGAACATGTTACTCTATTTTGAGAAAAAACCGTTTGAATCGAACCTAACTTCAACCAATTGGCAATATCCATGTATTTACCAAATGCGGAGCATTGCCAGGTTTTAATAAAGGTTTAACATGTATAGAGTCATTCGAAATTTATGCGACCAAGAATACAATTTTGTAAAAAAAGTTAAATGAACGTACACGTTACGTTTATAGAATAAAACCAATGTAACAGTCCCAAGTTTAAGTTTTCTTTACTACGGTTTTCTAATACTACACAAGTATTTCAGAGAAAACTTGAGTAGAGTTCAAGTACTTTTCGGTACGATAAGCTCTCGGAACAAGAATACTGAAATGTATTAGCCAAACCTGCCTAGACGGAGATAATATAATAGTGTTTTAGTTTGCAAAATTTGCATTCGTGGATGAGTTGTGAAAAACCCTTTTTTAAGCTCCAAAATACTGTTAGTTCAATCTTATGATGAAAATAGTCAAAAATGAGCTAAAAAGTCTAAACTTAAATAGGTCTAGAAGTAATTCTACCTAAATGTCTAAAATATTTAAAATTAACAGCTTATTTATTCTCAATAACCACAGAAACACTGCAAATCTCTAGAAAACTTAATTTGAATCCACACATAATTTAGCTAATGAATATGCTATATATCCAATAATTACGTGTTTTATTTCACCAATAAAGTTTATTCTCCTGAGTGACTAAGGTAATGGAAACCTAAAATTAACCCCTTAACACTTGCCATCCTTTCTTAACAAGTGATAAATTTTATAATAAATTACTTTCCAATTCCTTACTCTAATGTTTTTATTAATAAATTATGTCCCAGAATATCAGAGCATAATAAATCATCTTGACAGGTCAGTGGCGTACTTATTAAAGGCATATACTACAAGGACTGTAAAATACATTGACTTTTCAGTTTCTTATGTTCGTGTAAAATGTTTAAAAAAATATACTTGTACTTTTAATTATGACCTATTAATACATACAAAAAAAATTAAGTGATTTAATATCTGTGTCTAAGCAACCTGCAAGTGTTTTTATCAAACCGAATAATGTTTGTTAACGTGCATTTAATCTGTTTCAGTAGAGAAACCGTTTGTGACGTCATTATAATGTATTTATTTTAAGTTTAGGTAAATCGATTTAGCATTTCATTTAATAAGAAATGAAGCGACAGCTCTCCCTTTGTTAGTTACGTACAAATGAGATTAAATTAATTCAAACTTTCATATTAGAAGAAAAGTCCAGTCCTTCTACTTCGATAAAGAAATTCGTAGACTCGACAAAATAGTAACAGTACTAAAAGAAGACGTTGATGGACCACAATTGTCACGGTCCACACTACACAGGACGCTGTAGGAACTTAACCTTTCGTGGGAAAAAGTGAATCGAAAATCAATGCTAATTAATAATCTGCAAATTGTTTCTTGGAGACGGAAATACCTTCGTGAAATGAAGAAGTTTTGCGCCGAAAGGCAGAAAATTTTTTATCTCGAGGAACGATGGATATAGGTACTGTAAAAGAACAGCAAAACAAAAATGTTACAAGTCGCCATCAAGCAGTCCAAGAGTGTTGGTCAACTGGAATAAAGCCACCATCGGACAAAGGTCCACGGCTAATTATTACACATATGTGTAGCGCTAATGGATTCTTAAAAAAATGGTTTACTCGTGTTTGAGTCCAAGCACACACGGGATTATCACGAAGATATGAACGCTGATGTTTTTGAAGAATATTTTGAACAAAAGATAGCAAACATTCCACGGGGAGCTGTAATTGTTCTGGATAATGCATTATAGGCAAGTGGAACAATTGCATGAAGAAAAGGAGGCATTGCCAAATGGTTAATATCAAAACAGATAAACTGTGCTCAAATGAGAGCTTTTAGGTATAGCAAATCAGCATAAGCAACAATTTGATAAGTATGTTACTGTTGAACTCTGTGCTTCTCGCTGTATTACCGTACATAGATGACCACCATATCACTGCGAACTCAACCCCATAGAGTTAGTTTGGGCTCAGATAAAAAGTGAAGAACACATAGATCGATGTAGTTGGAACATTTGTAGCAGATCCAACAACTTCAATAAGAAAAGTGGCAGCTATAACACATCTTTCTATAGGTTTTGTACACAAAGCGCTTCATTTTCATAAATTCCAACCGTACAAAATCCAATTATTTCAAAAACTTAATGAGGATGATCCTGACCGTCGAATGGAATTTTGTGAAATCATAACAAATAAGATTAATTCAATTGAAATTTCAATTAAAAATATTTGCTTCAGTGACGAGTCGACTTTTAGTTAAAGGGAATGGTTAATCGGCATAATTGTCGTTATTGAGAAGATACAAATCTCCATGTTTTTCGAGAAACTCATTCCCAGACACCGCAAAAGCTAAAAGTATGGGCTGGAATTTTAGGAAACGCTGTTCTTGGTCCACTGTTCATTGATGGAGATTTGACTGATGAAAAATATCTCAACCTATTAAAGAATCGTTGAACCTTTAATTGTTGAGAGCTTAGAAAATCAGGTAGATGAACAAGGGAATCAGTTAATTGATGAAAATAACTTACATTTTCAACAAGCACATTATTTTCTCCCTGTGAGAGAATGGTTAAACGAAAGGTACCCAGGCAAGTGGATTGGACGGAGAGGAACTATAGAAAGGCCACCTCGATCTCCAGAGTCAATTCCCATGGATTTTTTTTCTGAGGATATTTAAAATCTGTAGTGTACAAAACATAACTAACAAGTCTCAATAATTTAAGGCAGCGTATTATTGAAACTAGTAGGATATTAGACCTGAAACATTTCAAAAAGTGCGACAAGCGTTGTATGGAAGTTAATGGTGGTCATTTTGGACAACTTATTAAATAATGGCTTATTTTTTCCGGAGATTTATTGATGAAAGTCAAATAAAACTAAAAGAAACACTATGTAGGAAAGATTTGTATTACAATGTTCAATTTATGTTCTATGGTCTAGCAATAAAATATTGTATTTATGTAATTAAATTGGCTTTAAGCCCCGAAAATGACTTAATAACCGCCGAAACGTTGATAAGTGAAAATCTGAATACGTGTTGTTTACCCTAAATTTATTTGACCTTTACCAATAAATTCCCGGAAAAAATTCATAGCAGCTCATATAGTAAATTGAATAATCTTTTTTTCCTTCATTTTGGTCGATTTTCAAGATGTTTTAGTTGTGTATTTTTTGCCAATTATTTGATACATTTACGTTTAGGTTGTCATCACTTAATTAATTTTTCATTGCTACCTATGATTAACCTCACCTAATACGAGGGGTGTTCGAAAAGCTTAGGTAGTTTATTTTAAACGATGTTTACGCTAAAACAGTACATTTTATTTAGGCAAACAAGCCATGGCTGGATAGAGACTTAAAAGACCTTTTAAATTATGTACCATTTGATAGCTCGTCCCATTAATGTAACATTCACTTCACGACTGCCAAAAGATGGTCCACTCCATTCAGTAATCGACCTGTCTCTTCTATTTTGTTTACTTCAATGGTTTATCAAGATACCTATTGAGGGAGGATCGTTTTTAAATGAACACAGTGTATATATTATGTTCCTTGAAAACTGGATAAACGCTCATCTTCTTCACCATCACTACTGATGCTCCACAATGCATCTTCTAAAACATAGGATGTACCCTCCGTACTTGTGATGTTAAAGGTAGCAAAACAGGGAAACATACCTATAATATAAATGGTAACTCGTAGAAGTCGAGACTGATAACTGCGTGTTTGTACAATGCTGCATGGGTTTCTGACTAATCGCCTGTCAAGATATAAATTTTTCAAATTGAAAATTTCATGCTTAAACAGTGACGTTACAATTTTTCTTTACATTTATGCTATCCTTTTTGAAAACTTCTAATTTTATCTCGCTCAGTAAATATTTATGCAATAAAGTGAAAACACAAAATAGTGCTTTTTTACTAACCGCCAACGCAGTTATTGTGAGATTTAAATTTAAAGTTTCCAAATACAGCAATTCAAAAACTTTAAACCTGGCGGCCTAGGAAACCTCACTGTGTAATCCAATTATTGGAACTTGCATTTAAAAACGGTCCTAGTTATGTTGTAACCAGATTATAGTATGCAGAACTCCTGAGTCTTATGAATTAAAGTTTACAACACAGAAATTATGCTTGGTACGTTGGTTAATAAATAGAAACTATAAAATTAAGCACTCAAATTCGGAATACGGCCCGTTTTTTATCAATTTTTTCACACGGCCCGGGTTCGACGAGTACCGGGTACCATTTCGACGGGAACGCTCACATTCGGCCGCCGCGTCCGCTCCTTTCGAAATAAAAATTCGCCGACGGCTCGACGTGAGGGTCGAGAGTTCGCGACCGACGGTGAAGGACGATTACACTCAAAGAGAAAGTCATATATTGGGTCAAGTTTATTTTGAATACTTCGCTCAGAAATATTGTAAGAGAAAATGAAAAACTACGGCAAGACATCGAGAAGCTACGAGAAATGACATCTCAGCAAGCTCGAAAAATAGATCAGCTTACGACAAGCATAAAAGATTTGACAAACGCGATGGCAAAAGCAAGCGGAGTTAACCCCGACCCGGTACAAAGACTAACCGATGAAAACGTAAGAAGCAAGAACGAGATCAAGAGACTCGAAGCAACGGTCGACGAATTGAAAAGGACGATTGAAGACAAGGTCCAAGTAAACAACGCGACCAAAAAAGTAAAGAAAAACCCAATCCCACACGAGGACATTCAAGAACAGCCGCAAAAGAAGAAGCGGGTGCAGAAAAAAGGCGAGAAAACGGACACGCCCACCAGCTCCCAGAAGGAAAGCAGAAGACCACGACAGGAAGTTGCCAAAGAAGACATGGAAGTCTGCACGGCAACTCCCGAAATAACCTGTGACGAGGCTACGACCACCGAAGACATAGAATTCACGGCCGTCACAGAAATAGGAGGAGCTAAAAGACAGCGAGTGGACGCTGAAGACCGGACCACGGAAACACCAGTCCGAAGGGAAAGGATTCCACCACTTATCCTCCATCGACAGACTACAGAAAGGCCATGCAGATGTTGGAGAAAGACAACATCAGACCGAAGTCGACAAGATCGACAAAAGACGGAGTGAATGTGCTACTCGGAAGCGCAGAGGAAGACCGGAAGGTGACAACAATACTCGACAGCGCAGGAATACACTTCAACGTGTACCTTCTCGACGAAGAGAAACCACTTAAGGTGGTTATCAAAGGCATTCCACAAGGAGAAGAAATGGTGGAAACCGTTAGAGAAGACCTCCAATGAGCGGGCGTGCAGAAGGTCAGCCGGATGTTCGCAGGACGCGAACACCGACAAACGGCCATGGTCCTCGTACACCTACAAAGGAACGTACAAGCAAAGGAGATATTCAGTCTACCAACGTTGGATACCTGAGGGTGAGGGTGGAGTCACTCCACAAGAAAAATGGCGTAGGACAATGGCATCAATGCCAACGCTACGGCCACACCTCCAGCGGCTGCCACGCCCCAGCAAGATGTGTAAAGTGTGCAGGAGCACACCACACAAAGGACTGCCTGAAGACACGGGAAATGGGCGACCCGAAATGCTGTTAAAATTTTAACAAACATTACTACTGACGAAGATAACTGTAAGTGTTATCGAAACGTTTAGATTGTATAATTTAAAGTACACCATTAAAAAATCCCAAAAAAGATAAGTATTTTATTATGAGTGTTAATGGTGAAAGTTTACATTTTCATAATTTTATTCTCGTTTACTAACGATTCTACATCACCAAATTTTACATGCGCTAAAGAACTCGTATTACTATTTTTGACAGGAATTCGATTTTTATTTAAGCTAGAACCTTCTGGTTGATTTTTGCCTGATTTTGTCACCTTTTGATCAGTTTGACTCGAAGCGAGTATATTATCACAATTGGTACAGTTGTGAGAAGCAGATACTTTAGCTTCCAAACACGCAATTTTATAGTATAATTCTTGTATTAGTAGATGTTTACTTTGTAAGATAAATTTTAATAGTTTTATTTCAGAATTCACACCGCTATGTTCATTAAATACCATGTTTTCTGCATTTAAAATGTCTGTTACATTTCCGGAGTCGACACTTTCGTCAAACTTACAACAAACAAATATATTCTTGTCTTTTGTAATATCACATTTAGAAATCTTACCAGCACAACTGTAGTGATTATATTTATTACACACAACACAGTTAACTCCTTTAGAGACTGTTGTATTGTTACAAACACCACATATTACAGCGGACGGATTTAGCACGTCTTTCCCGTCAGTCGCCACTGTATATATACCACAACCACAACCCCTTCCCAATCGCTCACAATGTATACAGACCGACACTAACATACTTCAATTTACTTTTATTTAAAAAATACTGCTCATTGTTAATTAAAATATCACGACATCCACTTGAATTAATGATATAGTCACAATCTTCGCCTTTTCTACCGCTTGACGTAATATGTTCTCCATTACATACAATACTGGTTTCACATGTACTCCCTCTGCATTTATATTATAATTTCCCCACTATTTCTGCCGTCAGGGTTACCTGCTTAACCTTGACCGCCACACTGCACGTTACTTCAGCAATCATACCGTTTCAAGACCGTCATTCACGGTGTTTCTGCAAGGTTGGCGGGATCTCATCAATCACTTCAAGGATGTCTCCTTCGCCTTTCCGGCCCCCCACATTTTCAAGGTTTCCCATTATCAAGATTCACTCAATTACAATGTCCTCCATTCTCACGTTTACCACTATTCTAAGGTTATCATTGTCAAGGTTTACACGCCCTCAAGGTTGTCACAACCTCAATGTTCCCACACATACAATGTTCTCCACCTCGCACGTTTACCACTTTTCCAAGGTTACACAATGCCGATATCAATTCAATTCAAGGTTAACTATACATATGTTTTTACAAGGTTTTTCCTTTCTTTAAAACTAGGGATAACTACACATATAGTATAGTGTTATTTCCACCAGTACCAGTATGTCTGCTAGCCTAGTACAGAACAATTGGGATGATAGTGAGTGCTACCAACCATTATCACTTTTTAATCTAAGTGTGCGGCGAGCATGTGAACTAATTCCCAACTAGGTGCAATTTGAAATAAAAGAGCTACTGCCTTCTACGACATTAGAAGCATTAAAGAATACATATGAAGATATGCATTGGAATACTGAATGGTTTGCCAAACTAGATAAAATAATTCGCTACTTCCACCATCATGCCTTCATGGGTAATTTGGGATATTATTCACACACATTTGCTCTTCATACTCGTTATCTTGCTGGCCATATGCATTAATGCTATGACTGCTACAAAGCATTGCAACCAAGTGAATACCCAGTTATTGACCAACATACACATATGGATGTATGGGTCGCAATTTACCACATGTCACACCAAGAATACTGATGCTCATCATGTAGAGCGCCCCTAACAATTCTGCATGTATATGAAGATGATTCATGCTTACGATGCGGATAAGTGTATTATTTGGACAATTAGTTTTTTTTAATAATGTATATATTGTATATAATAAATTATTTCCTGTTAGTATCTTACTGGGTTCTACGGTGAGAAGATGTGCGACGGAAACCAACCTTTTATTATCCTCAGTATTACAATTATTTCGATAAACGTTTACTTACGTATCGAACATGGTCTGGAGTTCACTCACCTACATCGCTTGCGGCAGCAGGGTTCATTTCCATATCTTCATACGATACGGTTGAATGCTTCATGTGTGGAGTTCAAATAAAGCAATGGCGGTCATCTGACTCTCCGCTAAAGAAGCATCTCCGATGGGCACCACACTGCACGTACGCTTAGTTACTTGCACCACGTCCTCGCAGGTGTAATGATACAGAAGTGAAAAGGACCTTTTGCGCTTGTACTAAATCAAAATGTTTTATTCCTAGAGAAAATTATATATCTGAATAATACACTGATTACATTTGTACCTACAACAAATAAATATATTAGCATATCATTATCTTTTTTTAATTTGGTTCTAAGTGTGGTATCAGAGAAGTTTAAAAAATTACATGAGCAAGCCTTGAAAAAGTGAGTAGGTAGGGTGCGCAAATAGCCTTGTGAATGTGTTGAGTGTTAGTGACCTTCGTATTTTTTACACCTTACAGTGTGGTATTCTTAGAAATGTGCGACCGTGGGAAAGTTCTATGTAAACATAACCTACTTATTCCGTAACCTTGGGCGGGTGGGACCTTGAGTTTGTGGTACCCTTGGAAATGTGGGACCTTGGAAATATGGTGTGTTCCAAAAGTCTCCAATCTTACCTACTATAAATTCACTTTTTGATGCTCTACATTTTTAAGTTGACATTTCTGTGCATCGAATTAATAATTATTAAAAATCCCAAAATTTAGAATAACCATTTTGCCCAATAAAAAACATGCTTTTTAGTATAATTATGTACTTCTTTTGATTCACAGCACTATGTAAGCATTATTAAAATTAACTTAAAAGTGACACTGCTATGTAAAAGTGTTTATTCGTTTTCATTACTTATTTAAATTTGTGTATAAACATGCGCATTTGTTTCCAATAAGTTTTTAACTAATTTTTATTTTTATTATATTTCAAGTATCTGATTTCAATTGTAATTATGTTATTTTTGAAAAAAAATTTATTTATAATAAAGAAAATGTTTCATATTATATTTAAAATTCTCAATTTCTTAATTTCATTGGAAGTACAACATTTACATTTGCGCTACTGTAAACGTTACCACTGATTGAAAAATTTCGAAGAGAACCTTACGTTTTCAGTATGAACGTTTTTTTTATGTGGGTTAATAATTAACTGTACGTACTATATGTTAATGTCTCTCAAACCTACCAATTTAAATTTTATTTCTAATTAATGCATATGGTTGAAAATAACCGTTTTAGTAACATACCCGAGTTCTTTCATAAAATTATTTATGGTTCAATCAATTTATTTATATTTATATAAATTTATCTGAACTCTATCCTAATTAATACAAAGTATGCTTTTAACATATTCATTGCACTATCTTTTACTACAGGGAAACTCCATATTACATAACTAGAAATAAAACTAACACTGTTTCTAAATTTTTACTATATTGTTTAAAATGACAATTGTTTCGACAACCATGAGTCTTCCTCAGATTGGGTATTTCAATAAAATTTATTTTTAATCAAACGAGATTGTAATAATAAAGTTTCACGATTATCACACATAATTAGAGTACGTTTAAGTTGTTATCTAAATTTAAACTTTTTAATATTTTCATTTCATAAAGTTACTTTAACATCTAAAACAATCTTAATTATATTACCATTTACTGAGGACGATATATATCATTTCATTAAACCTTTGTACTGTTTTTTTTATATTTAACTTTTACTATATCAAAAAAAAATAAAGCTTTGTTTGACAAAACTTTTCTATACTTTTTTCTTTGTTGAGTATATAATTTTTAATTAATTACACTTTTCATACATTGTAAATTAAACATACTACTCATTCCTACAACATATGTCAATTTATTTCGATTAATAAATTAATTACATAATAAATATTTATGTATTAAGGGCATAATCAGAAGATTATGGCTCGAGGGAATGTTAAAGCCCGACGCGAAGCGGAGGGCTTTTATATTCCTGAGAGCCATAATCTACAATTATGCCCGTGGTACATACAATGTTTTATTTTATTTTGCACCATGAAACTGGAACAAAATATTAAAAAAGATTCAGTATTTTCGGCAAGTTTTTAAATGCAAATGCAGTGAAATAAAGTCGACAGTAGGCTAATTTGTTGTTACTAAGATACTGTGATATTGCTATTATATATCATGTCATGTGTTTGCTGTCAATCATGCTGCTTAGCATCAATGATATTTCCGTGCTATAAAGACCACATTACGCCCGCATTTGAAGGCGTATAAAGAACATTATGGTGGCAAAATAAAATAAAAGTTATTATTGCATATATGTTGCATTTTATTATAGCCATTCGCACATCACATTGTTCCTTTAGGGTTAATACTTTGATTTGATTGAATGTATCCACAATTTGTTGAAATATATCAAATATTTGACTCTTTTCAAAAATTGAAGTTGGTTATCCTTAAAGATCTGAATGACATTTTGAAGGTCAAGCGCTTAATTTATCAGATTGTACATGCAGAAAATATTATTTTGGTATCAATGCATGTGAAACAGACATTTTATTTTACAAATGTTGTATACTTTCCAATATGTAATTTGGCAACGTTTAAACTTTCATGAAATTCTTACTTTCATAAATATTATTTTGTTAGTTTTGTATGCCAATATGAGATTTCATTTTACAATAGTTGAATACTTCCCAATCTGTAATTTGACAACATTTCAACTTTCATAGCATTTTTAATTTTTATCAATATTATTTTGGTCTCTAAAAGACAGTAAATGAAAATGTAATTTGGCAACAGATAAAATTCTTAATGACGATTGTTAAAGTCCAATGTTGAGGTGAATAATATTACCTATTAAAATGTTTTAATTGGTACACTCATAAATATAATTTTGGTAACATTGCATATCAAGAAGTTGAATACTTCCAAAAATTTAATTTGGCAGCATTTAAAGTTATGAATGACAATTGTTAAAATCAAACATTTATGTTAATAATGTTACCTTCTCGAATGTATAAATTGGTACTTGCATAAATATTATTTTGGTAACATTGCATACTAAAAAGTTGAATACTTCCAAAAATGTAATTTGGCAGCATTTAAAATTCTGAATGACAATTGTTAAAGTGAACCATTTAGGTAAATAATGTTACCTACTTCAATGTATAAGCTGGTATTTACATTAATATTATTTTGGTAACATAGCACGTCAAAAAGTTGAATGCTTCTAAAAAATAGAGTTTGGCAACATTGAAATTTTTGATTGACAGTTGGTAAAGTCAGACACTGAGGTTAAGAGTGTTACTTATTAAGAAGTTTAAGTTGCCACTTACATTAATATCATTTTGGTAACATTGCACTTCAAAAAGTTGAATGCTTCCAAAAATATAGGGCGCAAACGTTTAAATTTTTCAATCATAATTAGTAAAAAGCTCGGGAAGTATGCACTGAAAAAACCCTAAAATATGCATGCACGTATGCACCAAAAACAGTCAAAATAAGCACTAAAATATGCTTTTATGCATTTTAGTATACATAATAAAACAAAGAAATAAATACTCATTTTACCATATATTTATATATTATTTATTGTAAGAAATACATATACAAAAAATACACAAAAAATAAGTATAATAAATTATTTTATTTATTTATTAACAAATAATAATTGCTATATTTTAAATTATAACCCTTTATTCTATTACTTTTATTTATTTCTGTTAAAACAATTTACTATTAAGTATTTTTCTAAGTTGTCTAAAGTAAAACTTTGCCGTCTATCTGTTAACACTAATTTGTAGGCGGAAAAAGTGCGTTCGACTTCACAAGATGTCAATGAGCAAACATGAATTTATTTATTAAAGAGGGTTCTCACCGCAAAAATTCCCTTTAATAATACTATTTATATGTGCAAGTGTTTGATAACCTTCATTTAATAATACAAATTACGAAAATTCCTTTATTAAGCCTCCGGCAACAACCCATAATACTAGTTTTACGGCGGCATCCGGCTTGTCGCTTAGCAGGATGTACTTAGTTTACCTGTTCACAAAGAAATAAGTGCAATTAAAATTTTTTTTGCGATTTCATTCCGAAAATCCCTCAAAATATGCACTTTTAATAAATGCATATGCATGTCATCAATAGTTTGCTAGCATTAAACGTCAAAACGAGAATTCTTATTACCATTACTTACAAAATTCAACACTTCCCGCAAGTGAATTTATTTTTTCTGTATAATTTTCTTATTTTTTCAATGTTACACGTTAACTACATTCCAATCAAGTATATAATGAAAATAAAACGACGATATATTCATTTTAATTATGTTTTTTACGTCTATACCATTTTAAACAGAATATACCTTATTTTGGATAAAATAAAATAACTACAATCAAATTACGTTCAGATGTATTCTAAAACGTGTTGTGACTGTATCATGATTTTAAATGCGTAGCATTTACATGTCCATGGAACGACGAATTATTCTTCTAACTAAAAAAGCATTTTTTAACAACTGAAAAATAAAAAAAAATTTTACGTTTAAGTAAATATCGTAAACGGTTGTCGGGGTGTGTTGTGATCATAGCGCGGAGCGAAGTTCCACGCTAGTTTTTTAACATAAAATACAGTCTTGTCACATCCACTAGATGTTCCTCACAACCCATACCTGCAATTTCTCCAGCGTTTAAAGTAATACTCGTTACATAGAATTATCTATAGTCTAAATGTAATAGTCCTCTCAAGTAAATCCATTTTACTTTCCACAAAACTTGGCCTGTTCCTTGTTGGCTTTTATAGGTATTATAGGTTTATAAGAAAATAACCTTACAGTACTGATGTGATCAGAAATTTAGACATCGGTACTTTAATTGATATTACGGACTCAAACTTAAGTAAATAGTACAGATAAGAGTTGTAAGATCTTCTGTACATGTAAAACATAAAACAAGAGCAATTGAAAAACATAACAATCTTGAAAATGACTAAAGCTGCTTATAGTGAGAGGAAAGCTTTGCGTTGTTATTTGATTATTAAAGCAATGGCAGATCAAAAAAGACTACCTCAGTTGTCTTTATAGTGATGACAGCTCGGATTACACCATGAAGTAAGTCATTTTTAAAATACGCTTAAAATCTAGAAACATTATCAGCTTTGCTGATTTTTAATTGTTAAGATAATTAAGTGTGGTACTAGAAACTTTTTAAACACTTACGAGGGTTGATCCGTTTGCTTCACCACTGACTTACTTCTAGTAGAGATACAGCGCATGCGCAAAATCAAGTCTGCATCTGTTGGAGCAGTTGTTTGTTTCAAACAAAGTGTCATAGTAGTGCAAAAATGGAGCGTATCGAACAAAGAGCGCTAATTAGTTACCACTTAAAAAAGGCTGTGACTCTCACCCAAATTCATGAAGACTTGGTAAACACTTTAGTGGAGTGTACTGTTAATTATGATTTTGTGAAACGATGGTGCCGTGAATTTAAATGTGGAAGAACAGCTTGGGAAAATGAATATGCTGGTGGTCCGCCTATAACCGTTACAGCTAGTACAAATATTCATAAAATCAACGGTCTAATACTGAAAGACAGAAGAGTCACTGTAAGGGAAATAGTATAGATAACTGGCCTTTCGTATCACTCCATGCATAACATATTACGAGAACACTTGGTCATGAAAAAGTTGTCCGCAAAGTGAGTCCCACGAATGTTAAGCGAAACTCAAAAACGATGGCGAGTTGTGATTTGTAAATGACTTTGACGTAATATAGACAAAATCCGCAGAACTTTTTGGAAAAATTTGTAACGATGGACGAAACATGGTGCACCACTATGATCCAGAAACGAAAAGACAAGGTATGTAGTGGAAGCATCCTGGTTCTTCACCTCGTCGAAAGTTCAAGTCTCAGCCGTCAGTCGGAAACTTAATTTAACAAAGTTTAGTTCTCCTCATCAGTATAATTCTTGTGGCTATTTTCCTAAAGAATTTTTTGTATGAATCTAGAATTTGGTTTTCATATTTCATAAATTTTGACACCAAGAAGTAGTAGGAGTTTTGTGTTGATAGATCTGTTGGACTGCCGTTAAGTAATAATTAATTAACTTTTGAGATCAAGTGGCGCTTTTGATAAAATCACATCTGTCAGTTCTCTGATTTTTTGCTAACTTTTTCGATCTATATTTTTCGTACGATTTGTTTTTGTTTATTGCTAATTAACATTCTTTTGGTTGTTGTTCTTTTGTTGACGTGTTTTGTTTGTTTGACATGCTTAGAATACGCCAATGCGGATATTACCGTCTATTAAGTAAATTCGAGTGAGGTAGAAATTGCTAACCGTCTTAATCGAAATCGATCTGCTGCAATGCGAGTGTCTCGTCCATGGTTTTCTTCTACTCGGGCAATTGGTGAACAATGGTTTGATGAATAAGGTTGCCATGTAGCCCTTGGAACAGTTTACTGCTGAATCCGAAATGTTGGGTTAACATCATATCGTCCGCAACTTGTGCATCCTTTGATTGCGGAACATTGTTAGCATCACAATGAAGGATCTCATTGCAATCTTGGTTGGCGTCTTGTTGACTTTCGTCACGAATTTACGTTTTGTTTACGCATGGACGACGGTTATATGAGAGTCAGACGAAGAAGGAGCGAATGACGGAATCGTCGATTTACACTTGAGAAACACGTACACTTCACTGTGGGTGTTATGGTTTTGGGTGCGATTGCGTATGGCAGGAGGTTTTCCTTGGTTTTCATTCGAGGCAATATGACAACAGAAGGGTACATTACGGTGGTGCTTGGAACTCATCTTCAGTCATATTTACAAGTGCTCGAAGATCTATTATTCCAGCAAGATAATGCACGTCCTCATGTAGCAAGGTTTTCTGTTTGAACAGGACCAAATCCATATTTTGCCCTGGTCTTCAAGATATCCAGATCTTTCTCACATTTAACATGTATGGGACATAACGGGTAGAAGGTTGCGAAACTTTCAGCGTATTCCTTTTACTTTGGATGCTTTGAGACATGAAGTGCAACTTGCATGGGAAGCAATACCCCAAGACGAGATTAGCCTCATTCAACCACTGCCACGGCGTGAAAATGAATGTGTAAATCATAGAGGCTGCCCAAATTTTGATCATTGATCACTATAACAGAAGTGAATATTTCTACCAAGTTTGGCTGGAAATTGCAACTTCTTGGAGTTGCACTCCAATGATACAATGTTACTGACATAAGACAAGATTTAATACCTAAAAGATAGTCGTGAAAGTTTTCGTAAAATGAGAACGTAGTTGCCCCAATATGGTGTATATAAGATAATAGTTTCAACTGAATCGTTAAACAGCAATTCCTTAAGAAATCTTCACATTATGCTCCATAACTTAGTATTAAATTCAATAGTAGCCAACTTGTATGTGTGAGATAAACTTTGGGCGAAACTGATCCACGAATTTCGGAGATCTGTTCATAAAACACGCACAAATGGTCGAATGGACGACTTACGACTGGACATCTTAATCTCAATAAGTACCTCAACCCAAGTTAATTGTGTAAAGCCAAAAAAATTTATTCATTGAATGGACTTTCATCCAAATATCAATTACTAATCGCACAGTTTCCTTTTTATTATTTAATTTATGTACAATAAAATTGATAGGATTTAAAATGTAAAAGTGAGTTATTGTCTGAAAATGATTATTGTGTATGTAAAATATTGCACTTATACAATCCTACAGAATCCGCATTAGAACATCAACGTTAATTTAAGTAGTTTTATTAACATAACCAGCATATTATGCTGATTATAATAAAATAGGGTTAGAGCAAGACGGTTTAAATTGTTATTATTCTTATATTTAATAATAGTCTACTGCAATTTTAAAATAAATAGACACTTTTGCTGCAGCTTGTGCAGGTGGGCTAGTGTAGCTTAATTAACACACGTTGTATTTCCAGGATGCTTTTTTTCTCCTTTAATTACCGCGAATGAAGGTTGAAATTTAAGCATTGAGATTTAGTTTAATAATCTAAAGACAAATGGTATTGTACAAATTATTGATTGACCTTATTGTAATTCATTATTTTACAGCTGTAAATTCTCTAATATTTTACTTGCGAATTTATATGAAATATTTCATACATATATTAAAACACCATAATTTACTTTTAGCGTCTGAAATTTTAAAATCACTTTTTTCCTGTTTTATTCATTACGTTATTCAAATCAGCTAAAATTGGGTTTACAAGGTATACTTGAATTATTTTCTTGAGTGCAGCGATATCAAGTTTTCACAAAACTTGTACCTAACGATCTTCTCTTTATTCTTCTGCGTTAATTTCCTTTATCTACTGATCTCAATATTTATTAGGCTATAACCATTTAACCCACACATGTACCCAAATTCGTAAAATGAACCATGTCTTTCAATGCATTTCGTAGAAAGCATAAATTTAACGTTTACTTGTATTAAAATTGTTAAACATTACTTATATTAGTAACACAGAGTTATAGTCATCAAGTAGACCACTTCTGCATAATAGTAGTACTGGGGCACCACTTTCACTTTTTGTGACGTCACAAGCCCCGCCCCCGGGACACTTCCCCTCCACTTTTATACACGCCCACGTGGGGGTCGTATTTTTGTTGCGAAATTTGAATTTGTTTGTAGCGCCATCTTGTATAGACTAGTGAATATTTTCTATAATAAAATTGGCACCATCTAGTGGTATATTTCTAAGACTAATTAGGGTTTGTTTGTGGCGCCATCTAGTGGTGTTTCTTAAAGTAGTGAGTGTTTTCTGTAATAGAAGTTGATTATGCACGTCTCTCTCTCCCTCAGCTCTTTCTCAAACAAACAAATCAATTAATCAAATCAAATTGATTAATTATGCATATTAATCTCAAGCAAATCATACTCGATCAAATCAATCAGATCAATCTCAATCAATCAGTCACATCAATCTCAATAAATAAAATCACACCATAACATACAGTTTGCGAAAACCATCTTACAGTTCAAAAATGCTGATTTGGTTTTATGAATTACAGCTTGCTTGCTCAAAATCAGCCACAGTGCAAAATACCAAATTGATATAATGAAAATAAAAAGACAAAAGGTGTTAATGGTTTATAATTATATGCGAATCAATAACTACTAAGTTTAAAACCCACAAATACGTACCTGCATAATGTTATTAATCAAAAATAGCGTATCACTCACACCTTTATCTAATTAACCAATGAGTTGAGATCGAGTCTCTAGAATAACAGTTGACGGTATCGCAGAGTTGGTCCTCCTCCTACAAGGATAATAACACTTTAAAATCTTAATTGGCATTTTTGTGAATAATATCAAGTAAAATATATATTAAAAATAATACGCATACCTTCATATAGGTAAAATTTTGGGATAAGAGACTTCCAGCGAAGGCTGTTTCGGCGATCCCCACTCCAACGCTCCCCGAACATAACCGAGATAATCCAAAATAATTTAGGGATCATTTAAATAGAAAAGAAGCTAGATTTACAACACTCTTGTTTTTACACAAACAAATGGTTAACTTTACATTTTTTGAAAATGTTATTTAATTAATAGAAACATTATAATTTACAATATAAAATTTTACACACAATATACAATTCTTTCTTTATGTCTACTAGGCTTATGTTTTAATACCTCCAATTTAATTTTAATTTTATAATTTAAATCTATACATGTTCTTCCAATTCCCTTTCTAACCAATAATTAGATATGTAATTGTAATATATAACGCAATTTACATATTTCTATAGCTTATCTGTTTAATACCTATTATAGCCAATTCTGCCCCCTCGGATAACTGTTCCAATTTCCTACAGTTTGTAGTCTTAGTATTACTTTTAATTTCTTACATTCGAAGTTCGTTAATTTGTTCCACATCCTGTTGGGTAAAACATACTTGTTCCAAATTCTCTAGTGCTAGATGACTATCCCAGATGGGTTGCTTTTTGTGAATGGGCTCTACAACAAATCCACAATCAGGTGAATTTTTTGATTTTATCCTCTTTGGAGACGAAGCCACGTTTCATAATAATGGAACTGTGAATAGACACAATTTCCATTATTATTCGACAAGTAATCCCCATCTTATAGCAACTCATAGTCAAACTAGGTGGTCTTTGAATGTTTGGGGTGGTATAGTTGGATATCACGTAATTGGACATTTTTTCGATGGATCAGTGAATGGTCAGGTTTATCATTTGTCATTTACCATTACTGTTGGCAAACGTTCCTCTTAACATTCGTCAAAGAATGCAGTTGTTACACGATGGAGCTCCGGCACGTCATACTAGATTAATTCATAATCATCTTAATACCCATTTTCCTGGAAGATGGGTGGGAAGAGGAGGACCCATAGCATGGCCAGCTCGTTCACCAGAGTTAAGTAAAATTGACTTCTTCAAGTGGAGTTACGTGAAAAACCGTGTGTATCAAATACCTCCAACCACACAAGATGATGTGAAGAATAGAATACGAGAAGCATTCCAGAGTATTAATGTTAATAAATGTCGGTCGAGAATTTGAAGATCGACTGGAATGCTGTATTGATGTTTTCGATGGACATTTTGAACATTTATTATGAAATTAATTAATTTTATAAGAATTTTGTCTTAATAACCAGTGTTTTTTGAAATTTTCATAATAATTTGTCACACTTTTATTTGTTCACGACTAACTTGTTATAACAGAAATTAAAAAAAAAAATCTTATTAAATTGAAAATATCTCAGAAATTAATGATTTTATCTATAGGGTTTGCTTAATAAAAATGAAAGAACATGAAATGTATTTTCACTTTTTAAAATGAAATACATGATTCATTCGAAAAAATTCATTCAATTGGTGCAATAATAAAGAAATAGCACTTTCTCATAACACTGTACCAACATCAAAAAGTTATTCCTGGAAAAAATTATTGTTAGGTTGCTTTGTCTAGGCTCTAGGGTATACAGGACGTTGAAATGAGAATTATTTTCGTGTACAATTGACCATAACTTTTGAAATACCCTGTTGTCTAACGTAATGAAACCCTGTATTGGAAGTATAGGGTGATGGTCTTAATCTAAACTTGAAATAATATATAGGGTGTCCCATTTAAAAAAAAGTTTTTTTGGTTCACCCTGGTAATATGTAACACCCTGTAAATACGAAAATAATTTTATAATGTGAAGTTTGAAGTTGCCTATAATTTTTGTAAATAACTTTTTTTGATATCTCCTTTAATAACGGATATATCGTACTTCGACGCACAAATCCTGCACCCTATATATATATATATATATATATATATATATATATATATATATATATATATATATATCAACAGGAGCGCCTTCTTCTGTATCTTCCGTTTCATATAAGCTAGATTAATAAAATTTGGGATAGGGTTATAGTTGAGTTGTGTGCATATTTTAAAATTATGCACGTGCATACAGGTCGTTTATTTAAAGATGACCAAACTATAATTAAAAAAATTTTAATGGAACACCCTGTATATTATTACTTTTTTGAATTCTACACACTGTTACTAACAAATTCGCAATATATTTCCCTATCCCTAAATATAGCCGTTTTTGAGTTATGTCGATTTTTATTAAAAAAATTGAAATTACAGAGATAGCTTTGAAAATGTACCTCCTTAACCGTTGAAAAACAAAAGTTATGTAATTTATATCAGAACAAGTACACATATAGAGCTTTCTTATGATGCAAAGAAAATGTCATAATTGCATACAGGGTATTTACAATTGACTTGCCAATCAGACATTCCAACTAGTAAAAGTTTACTTTTTCACATAGAACACCCTGTATATTATTCCGTTTCTTGTTTCTACAGATTAACCCTTATCGATTCGATATACAATTTCCTATCCCTAAATATAGCCGTTTCCGAATTATTTTCAATTTTTCAAAATGTATAAAATTATTGGAACATTTTTTTAAATCCATGGCCTCGTACAAATAGAAAAAAAGACAGTGGAAAACAATTGTATTGCAAATTAAAAAACGCAACAGAAACTAATACACTATAATTATTAAAATTATTTCTAAAAATACAAAACTAATAAAATAAAAAAAAATAATTTAACGCGATAATGATTTATAATAATTGTTCAAAATGTCCGTTTTCTCGGATGCAGACCTGAAGTGGATCTTTAAAAGATGGTTCAACTCTACGCAACAACTCAAGAGTAATGCTATGAAAAGCCTGTGTTATACGATTACGCATATCTTCGGCAGTGGTTGGTGGTTCCCTATAGAAAATACTTTTTATGTATCCCCATAAAAAGAAATCTATTCTTGTCAGATCAGGGGATCAAAAAGTTAAGGCACTTCTCACCATTCAAGTGTCCATCAAAAAAGAATGGATCGATGACATAATCCCCAACGATGGCACCCCAGACACTTAAAGACCACGTATGTTGATTATCAACTTGTCTTAATAAATGTGGATTTTCTGAGGAATAATAATGAAAATTACAAATCCATTCTTATGAAATGTTGATTCGTCTGTCCATAAAATATTATAAAAAAGTAATTTTTTTCTCTGGCCCAGTTACAAAATCTTATTCGATGATCGAAGTTTGCATCGCTCAATTCTTGGTGTAACTGAATATGATAGGGATGTAAGCGATTCTTCTTTAAAAGACGGCCTGCTGATCTCTCACTTATACTAACTATTTCACTTATGTCCTTTTGGCTTCTGTGATGATCCTCTTCGATGGCGAGAAGAACCCTCAATTCACTATCTTCATTTGTAGAAGGTTTAACACGTTCATGTTTGGAGTAATTGGCACGAAGTTGCGATAAATCTACTCATAACTTTCTGAAACGATCCTGCGTTTGGATGTCTTCTATCTGCATATCTTTCAGCATAAATTCTGCTGGCCAATAAACAGTTTCTTTCTGCAGCACCCAACACGAATATCATATCAACTAACTCATTTTGTATAAAATTCATTTTATAAAAATCTTGATTACTAACAATAACACTCGTAAATGGTTAACTACAGTTTTATTTATTTAAGTCAAACATTCAATTTTTATAAGGAGCACTCTTGATTTTAGAATTTTACTTGAAATTGAAGTAAATATTTTCTATAATAATTTGTTCCTCTTTAAATAAACAACCTGTATTCGCGTGAATAAGTTTAAAATATGCACACAAGTAAACTATAACTGCATTCCAAATTTTATTAATCTAGCTTATATAAAACGGAAGATATAGAAGGCGCTCTTGTTGCCGGACCCTGTATATATATATATATATATATATATATATATATATATATATATATATATATATATACTTTTCTACACTTTAATACAACATCAACACATCATACATTCACTCATTGGCAAATTCCAGCTGGTAGCATTTGACCATTATCGTCTCAATAGGGGTTTTACCAAAACACTATTTCCCAATCAAATTTAATACTTTCAACTTGGAAATCTTCACACATTTAAATACTTTTTTACATGATACACAACGGTTTACTAAAATTCCAGTGGCGTAGCATTTCCACTAATTTAGATTCTGTACACCGAAACAAAAATTTGCAAACTCACGTTCATTACTATCCAAAATACGTTCCACACACAACACAAGACTGCATATACACAGTTAGTCAAAGCAATCTCACATGAGAATTGACAAAACTGTCCAATAGCGGTGATATAGCGAAGGTTTTATTAGCGATTTTACTTTTTGCTTTCTTGTGTTACGATACACTTTTTCTGTATTGTTAGCAGCTTTTTTTTCCAATGATCTCGTTCCACTAATAAATTTTCATAAATTGTGTAGATTAATAATTAATTTAATACTTAATACTCAAAAAGCCCACTTATTTACACTTAATTACGTTATAGAGGTTATCAAAATTTTTCCTTTATTTGCTTACACCAAAACGCACATTGGCACTACTATATTTTACTATATTTGGGATGCCATTAATTCTTTAAAATAAATAAAAAGTGTTTTAAAAGTGAAGCCACTTGTACGCACTTAAATGTTCAAAAAGTATGCACTATTATGTGTTATAAATCTCTTACAGGTTCTGTAGTTAATTGGTTTCTAGTTACTGTACTCAAGTTTGTGATCGCTTCACTTGTCACATTGTTAAGAAAAATCGAATAATATATGTACTTTTTTTGTTTGCTTGTAATATAGAAATTAAATCAGCACATTGATGAATTTTGGGAAGTTGAGTTTTGAGGTAGTGAAGTGAAGGTGTGTACGATAAGGCTCCGTAATTCAACCCAAGTAACGGAAAAATACAAGTTTAAATTACGCACAAAGACAAAAGACAAGAATAGATAACATTAAGAATATAAAATATAAGGTAGCATCTAATAATATTAGTAACAAAGATACAGTACCATAACCTAAAATAAATTAAAAGTAAAGAATGCCGAATAACAATAGAGACAAGTACGTAAATAAACTTATAGACCTCAGTGTGAACAAATACATAGACATCTAATGGTAATAAAATATAGAGATTAGTATATTCGCAAACTACAAATACAAATGATGAAAAAGATTAATGAAATGCATAATCGGTAAATAATTAGTAGTGAATTAATACTTTACGAGTAATATAATGAAGTTTTCTTTTACCATAAAGACGGAATAATAAATAAAACTAACTACTCTCTTTTGTGACTAATTAAAGACAATTAAACGTTCTAAGGATATAAAATATATGGTAGGATCTAATAATATTAGCAGGGTATAACAAACAAAAAATTTGGTGTTGTAGTTGTTATATTTTAAAAGGTAAATTGCACCACGGTCTAGCTCAGTGAGGTACAAACTTATGAAACTTGCTGTAGTTGAGAACTCATTCATCCTCAGGTGTGAGGGAGGTAGAAACTTATCCGTAGATGTAATCAGTATTAGCATTTGTTTATTTGGCTACTACTCAATTTCTAGGTTTAATAATTAAAATACAACAAAAATTGAGAAAGGTTGTATCTCAAAGCATAATAGGTAATCTGAATAAAGACCACACAACTGTATTTATATGTATATTTAATAAAGCAAGATGTCTGATTAATATCAGCGTAAAATAACTAAAACGATATTTCTCGTAAAACCTTACGATCTTAAAATTATTAAATTAAACACTGTACAATCTTGTAATCTATGTTTACTTAAAATTCAAAATGCAATATTTTCAACGTTGTAAACAATAACGAAACGTGTAAACTGATTTGTTATTTACTTAAACTGCACTAAAAGGGTAAGTACTTACTTGTACAAAATAACTATTTTGATCTTGTCTTAAACGAACTATAGCTTGAGAACTTTCATTTCCAATTCCCAGACAAACATACGATAGTGTAAAGGTAGTAATATATATATATATATATATATATATATATATATATATATATATATATATATATATATATATATATATATATTCGACTTGTATACGAGTAAGACCTATTTTAATCGTGCTCTTGTAATTTATGTAAATAATAAGTTTTGTGTGCTGTTTATTTAAAATTGTTTCCTAATCTGTAACATTAAATTATAACATCTTGTTCATGCCGTCGATAAGTAACATCATTAACAACTGTAAGTGCAATTTTATCTGTCTAATAAAATAAGTAATTTCCACTTGTATTCAACGTACAAATAAACGAAACATAAACGTACGGGAACGTACTATAACTTTCTCGTCTGTTTTCAACATAAAAATAGGCGAACGGTGGCATATGGTAACATTAGGTAATTGGCGCAAAATGTTCCACCTACAATAATGGAAAGGTAGATTAAACGACTAACGCAGATTCGAACGACGAAAGCTGCATAAAACGACGAACGCAGAATATGTGTGTATATGTATATATATATATATATATATATATATATATATATATATATATATATATATATATATATATAATTGTAATTTATGCAACACAAAGGTATCTCCATTTATGTTCATAAAGATTAAAATGTATTATCGGGAGCCATTTTAAGCAAGTAAAGTTCGTAACGTCACACCACGCCTTTCAACGACACGGAAATTTACGAAATCAAAGCTTTTTCTTAACATAAGCGGTTTCCTTATTTCTACTTTTGTTTCTACCGTTGTTCCCTATTAAATATAATATATAGAAAATATAACTAGACACCTTTACATGTCTTATAAAAGGGAAGCAAACCTTAAAAAAGATAACGTCTGAACTGCACGGCATAACAAACGGAAATGAGTTAAGCATCGAAACGTGCAGAGTTGCGCACAAAACAAGAACCATAACAAACTATATACTCATAATTATGTAGACTAAAGTGAAAATATCGAGATATAAAAAATTTAATCATTGAACGAAAAAAGAAATACTTAAAGATACTAATGTAATGTATTTATAATAATAATGCAAATTTCGAAACTTAATTTAAGGTAACGATAGACAAGAATAGGCACGTTACACATTTCACTCAGTCACAAAAAAAAAACAACAAAAAAAAATGAATAAGACCCGGAGGAATACTAAACTAAGGCACAAGTTCCTCGAAGAGTTACGATACAGATTGTGTTGCTATCATCACCCATACATACGACAACCTTACAACATTTGTTTCCACAAAACACTCACAACCAAACTGTAACAATATTAACCAAAAAAAAAAACTAAACACGACGAAACAATTGAAACTGAACTAAACTAAAATGAACAATTAACTATAACTGAAAATGTATAACCTAACCTAACTATAATAAACCATATTTGCCTATATACAAATGTATTTAAAACTTGGGAAATTGGGTTTCAAATCTTTGACATGGAACTGACCAACGTTCAAATCTTGGAGTTCATAACGAGAGGAGATAGTTTCTGAATAACCTTACAAGCAACATATTTCGGAGCTTCTTAGAATACTGTGCATCAGATAAGATAAAATTTCGCTCCCATACCATATAACCAACATTAAAAGTTAAATGACGCTTACGGCGCTTACGCAAACTATATTGTTTTTCCTTATGAAGATATGCTTTATGTAATCTTTCCTTGACTTCAGCATATAATTCGGGAAGAAAGGCATTTTATTTAGACCAAAAGAAACGATTTGCTAACTACACATTATCTAAGGGATCGGGAGTACCATAAAATCTCCTGTCACAGGAACATGACGACCAAACATCGAAAACCTTGGAGGGACCTGAGTTACTTCATGACGAGCCATACGAATTGCTTGGGCAATCTCAAAAATATGATCATCCCATTCGCGATGGTTGTCTTTAATGTACGAGGAAATAGCAGTACCAATGACTCTATTAACTCTTTCAGTGGGGTTAACCTGGGGATGATACCTAGCATTATGTCACAAATTCTGTACCTTCAAAGATTTCACAAATGTACGAAATTCTTCGGAAACAAATTGCGATCCATTATCAAACAAAACTGTTTGAGGGACACCGAAAATTGAAAACACTTGTTTTATAATTCCAACATTTCTGAATAAAATTTAATACCTGAGATGATTATTTTTTATTACGTTTTATTAGAACTGAATGGGTTCAATGTGTAAAGATATCACTTACTAGTTAATTTTTTCTTGGCTTGCTAATTAATTTCGGTTTGCGTAAATGAATCTTAATCTTCATGTTTACTAACTCCTTTCTTAATTGGTCGCACCGGATAACTCAAGTTCATATAAAGAAACGATTTGTTATCATTGCCCAAAATTATGCTCATTCTGATTTATTTATTTATCTGGATTCCTATTGAGTTGACCTCTTTCTGCATTTATATATTCAATAATTGTGTAAGCTTGTGATATTAATAATCTTTAGCCATAAAAGTAAATCAAACGTTATACTCATTTAATTAAATTCCAAATCTGAATGAAAATGCATCAATATGTTGGTTACGGATATTTATAGAATGAAACCTAAATCTACAATAACATATAACAAATAAAATCTTTGTCAGAATTAAACGATTGTGTTTCTTTAATTGAGACAATCAAATGTAAAGTTTCGAGAAATCAAACACAAAAAGTTTTATTTATTAACACAAACAAAAAAGGTTCTTACTTATTTTCGTTGCAGCTGATGATGCAATGCTGGCGTTTCTTGGTCCTCTGACAAGGGGCCTCAGAAAGGTTAGAGCCCGCTCTTCCGATGATTTCACCTACCGGCACCCTGGAACCGCTTCTCTATTGTTTTCCCTATCTTTCCTTATCTTCTAATTTTCTTTCATCAATCAATGATTATAGCAAATAATTGTTCGATATGTTTCCACTATACAGTTTTTACATAATTGTTCAAATTTAATCACAAACGACGTGCGCAACAAACTGCAAGCGAACTACGCAAAGCCATACTTTCATTAGCAATGTTTTTTAGTTATTACACTTTATATACCGATCTATCAATTGGGTCGATTGTCTGATTGTACAGTTACCACTCGCTATTAAACCATAAACTTGGAGCACTTTCAATGAGCACTTAAAACTCTATTGTAAACTATTACGCAATCTTTTTATTACACCCAAATTGCCAATTTTTGCACTTTTTGTTATTTTAATATAGAAAATAATTTTCTACTTCTTCCCTATCACCGTTAATTAATTCTTATTTATAATTTTAACACTTTACAGGGCAGCGTGGCTATACCATGTCGCTTAGACTGCGAATTCTGATCGTTTGTTTTTTATGCGACCCTTTCTGTTCGCTTACTTAACACGAGTCTCTGTGATCGCTCACTGTATGCGACTGACTGTGTTCGCTCACTGTCAGCGACTAACTTAAAAACTGTACATCGTGTTTATAACAGCGTCATCCCTTCCCAACGCATTAGTGCACTTGCAAATGCCGCATACTTAAATATTTTCAAATTGAATATATAGATAACATTAAAACAAACTCAAGCCTTTCATCTTAATATTAATTACATTCAAATACAAATAAACAATAACCGTTTCTTTATCCAGAAAATAATATATAAATATCTAATCTCGTATAATTTAGTGCGAAATTTTGATTTTTCTAAAGCTCCCGTTACAATTTTCATTTTTACTTCGAGGGAAGGGACCCATAATATGCATGCTAACCATTTGGAGGGAAAACATACATCTTTCTCTTTACCCATCAATCCGGCTCTTGCTAAATTTTTTGCTTTATGAGCACCACAAACGCTACAAGACTTAATGTATTTACTAACATAACTTTAATAGTATTTCAGTTATTCGAGTCATAGTTTTCGAAACACCAAAATGTGAAGCAGTAGGATGATCATGACATTATTTTAATGCAGAATCACGATTATCTAAAGGTATAACTAGCTTCTAATCAGAAATATTCGACTCAACGGGAAACGTAGACCGAAGATACTTAAATAAATAATTTTCATGTACACGAAAATTCGAATACTGATCTGGACTGGACTTTACTTTCTCAATCATATCTTTCTACCATTTATAGGGACTAAAAGTTGATACATCAAGAGAACATATTGCACGAGACAAGGCATCTGGAACAATATTTTGTTTACCAGAACGATGCTGAACATCGAACGTAAATTGGGACAAACGCAAACTCCACCTAGCTAATTGACCAGTCGGCTCATGAAGGTTATGAAGCCACTTAAGTGCTGCACAATCGGTAATAACGGTAAAATTTGAACCTTCAACGTAGCCACGAAAGTGTTGAATACCAAAAATAATTTCGAGAAGTTCTCGTTCTGTAGCTGCATACTTCTTCTCAGCATCAGTTAATGTACGACTTGCAAAAGCAATTAGAACAATTTTAACCTTTAAAACATTAGCAGAAGAGGACAACAAAGCCAAAAATATCATCATCATTTATTTATGTGGGAGAAATTATTAGACCACATAAATCCTGTAAATAAAATTCTTCAGTAAATTTTATAAACATTAATTTAAACTTACTCAATTTTTCAGTACGACACTATTTCTATTGAAGGTGCAGCAAAACGTATAACGAAACGCAAAATGTAAGACGGGAAGAAATAAATAGTTTTAAAGAAAAGGCAACGGAATTGTGCAATTCA
Source organism: Vesta saturnalis (assembly GCA_036346205.1). Classification (NCBI taxonomy): domain Eukaryota; kingdom Metazoa; phylum Arthropoda; class Insecta; order Coleoptera; family Lampyridae; genus Vesta; species Vesta saturnalis. The sequence goes on from JARFJB010002396.1 coordinate 4,081,748, forward strand.
TTATTAATAGAATCCGTCTTTAACCCCTTCGCGCCGATGATGCACACCTATGCATCATGCGCGAATGTGTGCTACAACCGGATCATGCATATTGGTGATACTGGTACTATTGTTCTAGTATACGGTGTATCAGACTTCAATGTGATTTTAAATGCATTTTATGCTATTCCGGATACCGCTTATCTATGCTTGGCAATTTACAAACTTTGGTGGTAGGGCAAAACTCCACCCATTTAGAGTGTGTGTGCAGATCAGTGACTTGCAATTATTGGTTCTGTTATTGGTTCTTAGTCAATTTAGTCAGTGTTTAGTTGACTACGTGAATACTTGTTTTTATAGAACGCCTGGAAATGTCGGATTTATTTAGAAGTGATTCTGAGTGGGAAAACAATGAATCGGAAGACGATATAAGCACCAATGAAAGTTATTCGACTACAAATGTCTCAAAGAATGAAGAATCTGTGCAATTTGGAGACTGGACTCCTATTGCTAATACCTTTGACGACAAGAGTCATAAATACACGAAAAAGAGTTCGATTACGACATTCATCCAACTGTTGAAATGGATACTCCAACGATGAGGGACTGCTTTAAAATTTTTATTTCTCCAAAGATCATAGAATTGCTTTGCCAGTGGACAGACGAACGTGCCGAAATGTTCTTAGAAGCAAGTAATAATTTAGCGCTAAAAATTCATGGTTTCTATTGGAAAGCCGTTACCAAAGATGAAATGTATATACTTGTATAACCTGTGTTGTTGATGGGACTTACACATATTCCCAGTATGCACGATTTCTGGAAAGAATCATATCTGGTAGGAGGATTTCCCGTGTTTTCTGGTGAAATTATGAGTAGAGACAGGTAAATAAAGAACCTTCTGTTGTTTTTTCTAAATATATTTATTTCAGGTTTCTGCAAATTCTAAAATTTTGAGGTTTAGTTCCCCGGAGGCCGCAAATAAGGCTAAACCTATGACGCGCCTGGCAATGTTTTTCGCACATATACGAGAAAACACCACCATGCTAATGGATCCAGGAAAAACATTTGCAATAGACGAGTGTTTAGTGTTGAATAAGGGAGCTCTGCACTTCAAGCAATTTATAAAAAGGAAGATATCACGATTTGGAATAAAAATCTTTTGTTTATGCCCAAGTGATCCTAAATTCCGATGGTACACTTACAATTTTACGCTTTACATAAGTAAAGATATTTATGACCTAGTTCATATTCCGCTTGGGAATAGCTTATCAACGTCTGAAAGAGTTGTGGTTTTTCTTATACAAAATATTTTGAGATGAGGGCAGAGAGGTTATTCTTAATAACTGGTATTTATCAGTGCGTTTAGCTGAATTTCTGCTAAACAGAAATACTTACGTCACTGGTACCATCAACGTAAAGAGAGGAGTACCTACCACAGGAAATGATCCAGCTACGTTTGGAAAAGTAGCAGTCATGTTTTATTCATACGAAGGATACACTTATTGTAAGATTTCGAGATAAATCTGATGTTTATGTATTGACTACGAAATTTACGGTCGAATTTCAGGAAAAAACAGATACAATAACTCCAAAAAGTCTAAGGTTGTGTATAAAAAACCCAAACATATTGAACACTACAATATGAACATTAGGGGCAGTAGACATAGTCGACCGGGAAATTGAACCCTACAACGCTGTCAGAAAAAATTACACATGGTTTAAAAAATTGGGTAGTAGTGTTATTCAGCGAATGGTTCTGAATGGAAAAGTTCTTTATGAAAACGCACCTAATCAAAAATTACCATACTCGAATATTTATAGAAAAATTATGTGACTAACTATTGACAAAATACAAACCAAACTACACAGAACTACGGGACAAATACAATTCTAAAAACAAAAAGCAGACGTCAAAAAAATCATCAATACTACACAGCTTGATTCGTCTTCCAAAAGAGGAACAAAGACGGAAAAGGTGTTTTGTATGTTATAATACGTATAAGAAAAACAAATTTACCTGATAAACCTCTTTGTTCCAAAGAACGCTTTGATGTGGTTATAAGCACAATGTTTAGATTTAGTTAGAACATGTTCAATAGTTTTTTTTTGTTTTTTGATTTATTTTTGTTTTTTGTTTACAAGAATTTATGTTTGGTTTAATAAATAACAGTTTAACACTAGAACTGCCGCGACAGTCACTTTGGCCGCGTGCCTTCTTTAAAATGTTGTTTCTCCGTTGTGCTTGGAGTTAAGATGTTGAGGATTAAGACTTTTTCTAGATTTTTATGTACTTTTAGAATATAAACGAATATATTAAGAAAATTAAGCCGTTTTAGAGTTTTTTTGTAGTATTTGTATAACTGTCGGAACCGTCATTTGGACCGTTCATATATTCATAATCAGTTTCGGGGTTGTATAACAAAAATAATTACAATGTATTTTACTATTATTGTGGTAATTTTTAGGAGTTTACTGCAAGTCAGAACTTGTTTCGTCGTGTCCGAAATTTTGAATAATCTTCGCTATTTTTACCTACGCGCCCGAGATATGAAAATATAAGTTATAACTTGTTTCTATAGAGATCTATATATTCAAGTGCTTTGAGATTTCAAATTAGTTTAAGTCAACGTTCTTGTGAGATACTTCTGTACTCATTACGGAGTTAATTTCGTAGTAAAAAAAAATGTGGCCGTCTCGCGGTATTACACAAAAACAAGCTTAAGATTATCTTGCGGAGTTGGAAAACTTACCTTAATGCGAATCCGAAAAAACAAATAGCACTCCGAAAGTGATGAAGCTGTTCCTGTTGATGACAAAAGTAGTGAACAAAGGGAAGAGTCTGATGTCAGCGTAAATAATGTCACTTCTGATCCTTGTTCATCTAATGAAATTAGTGATGACATTGAACACCATCCGAAACGAAAAAATTGCATGCATTTATTTACCTGTGGGTAGTAAACAATCATCCAAATCTAATGATCTATGGGAAGTTGTGGAATCAAGTGGACCTTATGCCGTATAGTTCAAAGAAATGTTATGCGGAATACTCCTGACCTAACTCCTTATGCAAAAAGAAAGGTGCTTGATAACTCTGTGCTAAGTGCATTTCGATTGTTTATAGATAACACAACGCTAAAACACATTCAGAAATGTACTGAAATTGAAGCTAAATGACAACTAGGATACAAACTGGTCATTGTCTCTTCAAGAACTTGACGCTTTTCTTGCAATATTGCTAGCTTACGCGCAAGAACATTACAACTTGAGAGTTTATGGTCTGTTACTTGGTGACCGCAATTGTTTCGTGAGGCCATGTGACGCAATCGATTTCGTGAAACCATGAGATTTTTAAGGTTTGATATTCGATCAACACGAAAAGAACGTCTAGTTAGTGATAAGTTTGCTTTGGCATCCGAAATATGGGATAAATTTATTAGTAACTGTAAAGCTTGCTATGTTCCAGGAGCAAACATTACAGTAGACGAACAACTGTTTCCTACTAAAGCTAGATGCATATTTACACAATATATGGCGAATAAGCCTGATAAATTTGGTGTAAAATGTTGGCTAGCTGTTGATAAGAATTCTAAATATCTCCTGAATGGTTTTCCTTATTTAGGAAAAGATGATATGCGCCCTAACAACCAACCAGCCAAAAGTTAGCAACAATGCTGGCAAAAAGGAACACAACAATAGTAGGGACAATGAACCGGACAAGAAGGGAATTACCAATTTGTGTTAAGAATAAAAGGGCAGAGTTATATTCTACCACAGTAATGAAAAATGATAAAAGCACCTTGTCAATTTATCAGGGTAAAGTTAATAAAAATGTCATATTGCTAAGTACGCTATATCCAACTGTGGCTATAGATGATGGCAAAAAGAAGAAACCTGAGGCAGCGTTGTATTACAATGAAACAAAGTTTGGGGTAGATGTGTTGGACCAAATGGCTTGAAAATATTCTACGAAAGCTGATTCACGTAGATGGCCAGTTCATGTGTTTTACAATGTTTTAGATCTTACCCCAATCAACGCCTGGATAGTTTATAAGGAAGTCGTAGGCAGTAAAATAAAAAGAAGAGACTTTATTTTCACTCTAGCTGAGGAACTAAGAAAAGAGTATTTCGATTCGAAACAAGATTCTGGTGCAAGTACTAGCACATATGATACAACGAAATCTAGAAAACGTCATCAGTGCCAAATTAAAAATGTGACAAAAATAAAACTGCTGACGTTTGTTCAATGTGTAACAAATATGTTTGTGAAAGTGTAACAAAGACCGTTATTTGTTTGAACTGTAGAGCGTAATACAGCATGTAAAACTGTACCGAATTGTAAATGTATTAGAATCAATTTGATTTTGATTTAATTAAAATGAATATTTACGTAAAATGTGTTTTTTATGTTTCTTTCTCAAATTAAATGTAAAATATATAAAGAATACATCTCAAAATTACATTTATTGTCTAGAGGTCAAAATGACCGGCCACGGCAGTTTTAGGTATTTACAATAGCCGGCGGTGCTAGCGTTAAAAGGTAATATTGATTTTATTTTCCCATGATTTATTTCGTAATTATTAAAATTATAATGCGTATTGATCTAAAGTGACTCTACCGCGTAGATCCGGTCAACGCGGTTCTCGCGTAGATCCGGATATAGCGCGCACTTGCCGAAAATACGCCCCGTGCGTAGGGGTTAAAGAAAAAATACCGAGATAAATAACAGATTTGCATATGAACTAGCATAAGATTTAAGAGGGCTTTTTGACGAAGAAAAAACTTTTCGTTTGGAATTTTTTAGTGTCATCTATTTAATATCAAACCATTTGGGTTGGGAAAAACTTAATAAAATCAGTCAGGACTTTAAATTTCTAATGGGTAGTGCCTTAAAATCGTACTCTAAAGACAAAATATTGTTGAATGTGCTTCAAATAAATACTTCAATGACATAGACACAAATGAAATTACAAGAGAAATGGAATCATTTCAAATTCAAATTTGTAAATTTGTACTCAATATTGACGAGATATAATTAATTAAAAATTATCTTAGATCGTCACAATGAGCCAAGAAAGAATATCGGGCTTGGCATTGACAATTTTATCTATAGAAAATGAACTAACAAAGAGTATTACTTTTGATGATATGATTAATAAGTTTGCTAATGCTAAAGCAGAAAAAATAAAATTTTAGTAAATTTTTCTAATTAAAAGCAACTCTGTACCTATAGTTTTTTTTTTCTTTCTAATATCTATTCAAAACTTAATGGGGGCGCAAATTAAAATGTTGTCCAAGGCGCCAAAAGGGCTAGTGCCGGCTCTGAACTTACGTACACAAAAGTTTGAACATATTATGTTAAAGTTGCTTTCCGATCATTGCGTTTTCTATTCATTTGAGTATCTGCGGTATAGCGAAGTTGTATTCTAATAAACCTATGGGAAGTGAGAGCATCGCATAAATATGTTGTTAAAATGTGCGAAGAAAGGTTATCCATGATAACGCTATAAACACGGTTTAACTGCCCCTCAAAATACTGAAAAAAAAGGTAAAATGTAGCGAAACAGAGGAGTAATAATTTTCAATGCAGGTCAGTTCCATCAAAATTCAAATAAAGTTTTCTTTAACAGTAATTGCACTACAGATTGTTGTAGTGATTAAACACAATTTGTTCACTTTGAAGCACGATTTGTATCATGACTTTAAAGTTTTATAAAACTAATAACGAATAGTTTTTGAGAAATCGTCCGTAATAATTATTCCTGAGTTCTGTTATATCCAATTACTGCTGTGGTATTTAGTTATAGGTCCAACGTATTACGGGGCACAATAAAAGTGGTCTAAACTTTTATGTACTAATTTAGTTTGTGAAGATCTCTTATCTTCTAGAATATGTTTGTGGTACTTATTTATATTACACACAAAAGTAGAATGGGTTGCGTACACTATAACCGTCTCTAATACGGTTATGCGTAAACGTATGGTTGAGGTCGCTATATAAACATACTAAATTTATGATGTCATACATGATTATGGCGTGTAACGTTTGATACGAAATCCGAACTTTAATACACACGAAGGTAATAAAATCAGAAAATGTAAATTTGTATTAAGAGTAATATATTTAAAAAAAAAGCGTCTCTCAGAATGAAATATTACACCCAGATATCAACTTTCAACAATACATCTTAAAACTGTATTTTCATTATCTTTCCCATATTCTTTGTATTTTATTCATCGCGTTATGCACGAAAAAAAATACGTGTTTAATTTCGTATAGGGCCGCATTTATTCATGTTTAATATCATCAGTGTATTTTCTGTCCAAAATGACAATGATAGTATCACAACATATTGCAACATTCCATGAGAATTAAAAACATCAACAAGTTCTCAGGGATCACTTAAAGTTATTATACTTCCAGTGTGTGACACAAAATAGTGGATCTCTTAATTCCTGCACCTTCAATTTAGAACATAAGTATACAATATTATTAGGTATAATCGAATGTAATTGTATTCGAACATTATTAATTAAGATAAAGGTGCACGTTGGTTCATAATTTGTTTAATTTTAAGTGGAAACATAAAATTAACAACACCAATTTAGTGAAATTTATGTCTCCTTCAATCTATAGGTAACATGATACAAAAAAGATCAAAATTTAGTTTAAGTGAATTTATCTTTCTAAATTAGTTAATAAAACAAAATGTACTATAATTAATTTAAAAGAGCAATGAAGTGACACTTTTCTTTAGAATGTAACGTAATAAAAGCTATTATTAAAATACTTATCTTTTTTAATGGTGTATTTTAAATTATACAATCTAAACGTTTTGATAACACTTACAATTAAGAATAACCCTCTAACGGCGAAAGCTAACAATGAAAAAAACACAATTAACAAAATTTAATCAAATTATGATATAAATGTAAAGTTGTGAAAAACTTCGATTTCAAAATGATAGAAGCATTCACAAATATAAACATGACATCAGATAAAATAATCCAGTTAAATCTAACAAATCTTTGTCAATAAGTGCAAGTGTTATTACTAATGAAAAGCATAATGCAGAACGTTTCTTGTAATTTTTTTATTTTAATCTTAATTTCAAACTACATATATTAAATTATAGTGCTGTGGTAATTTAACATATGATTGGTAAAGCATCTGCTTCAAGGTCTAGGAAAAACTGCAAAAAACCTAGACATACCAAAATTTAAATTAAGATCAATATTAAGACGTATCATTATGCCTTTTTTTAATTATAAGATTCCCAAACCTATTTAAACGGAGATTTTCTTCTAGTCTATTAAAATTATTAGGGTGTTTATATATTTCAATAGCTTCCCGTTGTAAACAAACATAATAATGAGTTTGTCTTGACAATAGTTCCATATTGTCAAATTGAATGTCATGATTTAGATTATTCAAGGCATGGTCAGCCACAGCAGATTTATCTGGTTGACCTAATCTACAAATCTCATATGTTCGTCACGTCTTGTATCAAAGCTACATTTTGTGGTTCCAATGTATACTTTTCCACATGAACAAGATAACTTATACACTCCGGAAAATGTTAATGGGTTTGGCACATCATTAGGTGATCTTAAATGTTCTTTAATTTTTCTTGTAGGTTTAAAAATAGTCCTAATGCCATATTTAATTGGGATTTTTTCAATTCTAACATTAGCTATAAAAGGAAGAAAAGCAGTACCAACATTAAGAACTGGTTTTTCTTTAATGTTACGTCTAGAAGGTGTAATAACATTATTAATATCTGTAAGTGAATATCCATTATCTTGTAAGGATTTTCTTAAATATTTATATTCATCCTTCAAAATTCAGGGTCACAAATTCGTTTGCTCGATCTACTAAAGATTTAATTACACTAATTTTTGACGTGGATGGTGGTTGAATAATTTATGAAGATATCTATCAGTGTGTGTCGGCTTTCTGTAAACCTTAAAAGATAGTGAATTATTATTTTAGATATTAATATGTCAAGAATGATAAACTTCCATTAGTTTCTTTTTCATGGTAAACTGAATACTAGGATGTATACCATTTATAAAAACCAAAAACTCATGCAGTACCTCTTCCCCATTTCTCCAAATAACAAATGTGTCATCTACATATCTATACCAAACTGAAGGTTTTTTAGGTGTATTTTGTAACGGTAATGTTTCATGTTTTTCGATGTAAAAATTAGCTATAACAGGACTAAGGGGACTACCCATTGCTACACCATCAATCTGTTCATAAAATTTACTATTCCACTGAAAATAAGTTGTAGTAAGACAGTGCTGAAAAAGAATGGTCCCTTGGAAAGAGTTTGTTAATGTATTCAATAGTTTCTTTTAGAGATACTTTTGTAAAAAATGAAACAACATCAAAACTGACACCATTATATCACCCTCTTCAATTTTGAAACTATTCATTTTTTTCAACAAAGTCGGCAGGAATTTTAATGTAATTAGTGTTTTTCCTATGTGAGGTTGTAATAAAAATGTAAGATGTTTTGCAAGACTATATGTGGAGAACCAATTGCACTAAAAATTGGCTTTAAAGGAATATTAGGTTTATCAATTTTTGGTAAACCATATAGTTTTGGTGAAATAGTTTCTGAGTTAGTTAGTTTCTTTGTATTTATTCAGGAATAGATGATAATTTAATCAGTTCTTGAGTTTTTGAAAGAAGCTTTTTTGTTGGATCTTTTGGTATTTTACGATGTCTCTGGTCCCAATAATTGTTCTATGTTAACATTATAATCGTTCATATTTAATATAACAGTTGCAGTACATTTATCTGATTTTAATATTATTATACTTTCATTGCGTTTAAGATCAAGTAAAACACGTCGTTGACGAAAGGATAAGGTTTTGTTTTACGTAATATGTTAACGGTGTTATATCTAACTTCATTAGCAGCATCAAAAGGTAATAATTTAATGGAGTTTTCGATGTTGGAAATTATATCTTCTTGTTGTTATCGCAAAATTTCTTCCTTTAGAATGCGCTTCAATAGCATAATCTGAAACAACATTATCATAAAGGTTTATAACTGTTTTTTTTATAATCAATAGATGGTCTATTATTTTGTTGTTTGTATAATTTATTAAATTTTTCTTTTGACGTTGACATGACATGTGAAAATTTAATTCCATAGATTTAAACGTTATAGAATCAATTTTATCCCATTCTTCTTTATTCAATACAGGTGAAATTTCTAAATGTAAATATAAAAGATTTCTATCGGTGTTATCCAATGACTTCCTATTAATATGTATTTGATTACGCAGAAGAGCATGTTCAGTTCTGTAAATATTATTAGCTTGCTTGTTATTAAAATTTCTTTTAATATAGATAAACTTTGGGATAATTTTTGGTCTCGGCATAGTAATAAAAAGTGAGTGACGATTGTGCTTTACGTTTCCTTAATGTTTCAAATTGTCTGATAGAACGATATATAGAAAATGTAAACCTTTACCATTATCACGCATAATAAAATACTTATCTTTTTGGGTTTTTTAACTGGATTATTTTATTTGGTCTCATGTTTATATTTGTGAATGCATCTATCATTTTGAAATTGAAGTTTTTCATAACTTTACACTTACATCATAACTTGTATTAAATTTTGTTAAATGTGTTTTTTGGCTGAAATTTTTCATTGTTAGCTTTCGCCGTTAGAGAGTGTTCTTTAAGACAGTTTAACAATATTTAATGTTTAATGACCTAGTTATTCTTCACTAAAATTTAATTCTATAGTTAGCTTTATACGTTTCTCAAACTGCAATATTAATAGCAGGCTGATGTTTACATCTTTAACAATTTTAATAGATACTACTACTGGCGAAGATAACTATAAGTGTTATCGAAACGTTTAGATTGTATAATTTAAAATACACCATTAAAAAAACCAAAAAAGATAAGTATTTTATTATGTGTGATAATAGTGAAAGTTTACATTTTTATAAAAGCTATTATTGTCTACTAATTTATATGAACCGTACGCATATTTCCATTTGCTATACTGTGAGCGCTACTGGGTACCCCCACTCACATAGAAAATGAAATGCGTTATACGTTTATCGTTACCTGATTTGTCCGGTCTGGTAGCCGCAATCGCATAGAACACGTCATTATACATTAAGGCTCCGTTTCCTATGCGCTTTTTCCTAAAACTGTTTTACAACATATTTTCAGAGCTCCTGAGATTGTTTTACGTTTAATTACAATAGAACTGGGGCTATAACGAAAGACAATATAGAGAACTGTAGTTTTTAAATGGTCCTTTATTTTCTCTATTATTATTAATGACCACTACCATGACTTGCAGCATGTGTGTATTTATAAGAATATTGGTCGCTAACGATCTCTTCTTTCTGGATGTCTTCTTCCTTGTTCCCCCAGCATTTGAAGGTCGACCTGCTTGTATAGCTCTTGCGCCTGCATGGAGACCCCTGTTTGTTCGTCGAGCGATTGAAGTGGGTTGAACTTTAATCTAGGTTTTTTAATATGAGCTACAGCCACCTAGATCCTTGACACCACCTCCTTCCCTATCCTTTGCGGCAGTCGTCGCCGCATTCCCTTCCAAACTAGAGAGGGCATCTTCTATGTCCTCTATTGCCTCCTACTACATTCCACCCACAGCCAAACCCGTCCACCGCTCCTTTAAAATACCCAACCCTTTTACTCCCCGTTCCGCTTCCGCATCGAAACCTAACCCTACCGCTAGACCTGTACCTGCCTGAATACACCAAAACCAAACCACCTCTTTTAATTTCCGGCTTAATCGCCTCCGTTACCCTCAGCTTAATACAACCGTTTCCAGAGCGTAGGCCGACATAACGAAGCTGTCGACATTACGTCCAGGGAATATTTGAAACACCGTACCAAGGTACGGTTTGTTGGTAATGGTATAGCTATTACTACCCACAACATCCGATCCTAATCACCTTTTTTGTTATCACAATCTTCCCGAAGAAGCCATTTCCAATGACCTCCTAAACCACATCTCCGCCCTACCCAGTGCTATCCTCCTAGGAGATCTTAATGCCCGACATGTCCAATTCGGAGATTCTACGACCAATAAAACCATATCCGCCTAGCCCATAATATTCTTACCCTTTTACTGTTCCGGATAAGGAACACCAATCCCACCTTTATTAGTTATCAAGACACCTCTACAATCGATCACATTATATACTATGGGTCACCAATTCAGCGTATGTACTCCGATTGCCACTTAGGTGAAACCGTCACATCGGACCACCTCCTTCTTGTTAAAACCATCCTCCGCCTCCTCCAACTCACATTATCCGTAGAGATTTTTAAAACGCCGATTGCAATGTATTTAGCGAATATATCTCCAATAATCTTCAGGCGTACGATATCCATTCTCCCAACGATGTCGAGAGAACCGTCACCGACTTAGCTTCCGTTATGGCGGTAGCGGTCGAAGCCTCAATTCCCCAAATATCCATTGATATCTCCCCCAAACCTCTGCCACAATACATCATAACCCTGATCAAAGGGAAGAGGCGAGTATATCGCGAATTTATGAGATCAAGGGACCTCGCTATCAAGACTGAATATAGCCGATTAAACGCCCTAATTTGGCGTGAAACTAACACGTACACCGAAAGAAAATGGGTCCAGGCCACCTCCAATCTCAACTATAGAGGTGGCAAGAAGTTCTGCACACCTTCAATATACTCACTAAAATGAAAACCAAACCCAAGTCCCACCTAACCGATCCTCATGGTAACTTAATTTCCAGCGACCAAGACAACGCCGAAATTTTCCGCCACCACCTTCAATCCGTCTATACTTCACGTAACGATCCACGTTCGATGACGACTTTAAAAATCGTCTAGAGCAAAACCTTGAGGATTTCAAAAACTCCGAATTACCTGAGAAAATCCTGGATGATATTGACTCGTTTTTTCAATTACTTCCACTCAAACCCTCTACTACTTCCAAAAAGACAAAATATCCTCCCCCGGACAAGACGGACTCAACAGACTTATACTGAGACACCTACCACTCCCAGCAATCAGACGCCTAACGTCCATATACAACAAGTTCCTGTCCCTTTCGTACCTCCCGAAGGTGTGGAAATCCGCCTCGCCCGTCATGATCCTTCTCCTCCCTCCTCAGCTGCTTAAGGAAATGCTTAGAGCAGATCCTAGCCGGAAGGCTGGGAGATTACATAGAATCCAATAACCTCTTACCCAACAGCCAGTTCGGCTTTCCACCTAATAGAACCTGTCAGGACCCATTGCTAAAACTCCTAACCGAAATGTTACGAGTATTTAACCACCGCTACTGTAACCTCACCGTATTCTTAGACATAAAGCAGGCCTTTGACGGTCTGGCATGCGGGTCTAGTTCAAAAAAATTCAAGAATTAGGCATCCCCCGATCTCACGAAGCTCCTACTGTCGTATCTAACAAATAGGACGGTACGAGTCCGAGTGGGTTCATCCCTTTCACAAAGTTTCACCCCGAAAGCAGACGTACCCCTGGGTTCTTCCTTGGCACCAATACTATACCTTGTTTTCGCCTGTGTAACAACGCCCGGAGTATCCCTGGCACAGTTTGCTGACGACACTGCCTTCTGGGCAGCTAATCGTTCAACCAAGAACGCCTCCAACAGTATGTCCAGTACCCTACTGAACTTCTCCAATTGGGCCAACCAATGGAGAGTCTCCATAAACCCCACCAAAACCCAAGCTATTCTATTCCGGCACTTTTACTATACCCGACACAAATTACTCTCCAAAAACGACGTAACCATTTCCATACAAAGGGAACGGCTACCGCTACGTCATGATATAACATACCTAGTAATTACATTTACCAAGAACCTTAACTGGAACGCTGACCTGAACAAGATCCTGAACAAATTACGGAACCGATCCAACCTCTCTGGGGTGCCCTTAGGGGACGCATGGGAGGTTGTCAACCCGAAACCCTACAACATACCTACAAGACATTCATACGGACCACCATAGATTACCGTGCTCTATTGTACTCTAAAACCCAAAGACCTAAAATCCATAGCCTCATGTGGACGCCGAGTTCTACGGATAATACACCTATTACACTATAGAACACCCAACGAAATTACCATACAACAGAAGCTACTAAAAACATCCTCCGCATTCCATATACGCCCCTTACCCACATCCAATACCTAAGAACCCACAGGAGAAAACCGAAAAATAAATTTAAGCACCTTCCAACTATCCTGACCCAGAACATCGAAAACCTCCCCGAAGAATTCGAAAACCTCCTTGATGACATCCCATATGCTCCAAGATAAAATCGAAGACGGTCACTGCAACGACCAAGGAATCGATCTAATACATACCACACAACTCATATACACCACATATACACACCACAGATACACCTCCAATCCAAACAAAAACAATATAATATTATAGTAATATTTACTTTTTTTTGCAATCAGTTAGTAGCACACACTACATTGTATGCACTTATACAATACACACAACAATATAACCCCACTAACACACAGAAGGCCCAGGACTGAAGAGAAAGTAGACTCCTGCACAGTCCGCAGGAATAAGATATAAGAATAAGCAGTGCTAACAATAAGTATTCTAACAAAAAAACAGTTTTGAAGGATGCGTTTCAACAAAATTATAAAACTGTACAAATTTTCCTTGAATCTCTGTAATTCTATTTGGAATATTTCAGTTTCATTCTCAGTCGTGACGTCACTGTTTACTTCAAAAATTTGAGGAGCATCCTTCTTGGTTGCTTGGTTTTCCGTATTCTGTATGGTCCTTGGATTTTCAAAATCTTCCACAATATTATTTGTAATGACTATATTTTTAACCATTTCCATAAAAAAAATCTTTGTCTACGGTGTTTCCCAAAGCCAATGTTACTAGTTCAACCCGATCTTGAAATGCCACGTTTGGAGTGTTCAGCAAGTTAACATCGCTATTATTTACAGCGCACAAATGTTTACAAAACTTGCCGCCAGCTCCTTCAGAACAGTCACAATGCTCAATGCAGTATTCACAAGTCACAATGCTCAATTGCAGTATTCAAAGTACATATAATATATAATGTAGCATATAATACATCGCAAAGTTGTAACATGAGAGGCCGACGATCCTCCTTTTCAATACTATTTGAGGCACCCCACAGCCACCTTGTAGTATGTTGCGTGTAATACGTGAAATGTGCAGAGCAATGCCGTCGAATTTGGAAAAACATTATTCAGTACGTTTCTTTCCGCTGAGCTGTCACCGATCATAATCACCATAGGATATGTTTTTCTGTAGAATCCTTCAGCTCCTAAGAGAGCCTTAAGCTTCTTAAAACAAAATTCGTAGACTTCTTTAGTTTGAGAGTTGTGAATAATACACCCAAGTGGTACATCAGCCACCTTGCTAACTCCAAGAGAAATGTTATATATGCCCACAGCTCTGCTCATACTACTCACAATATGATTTCCTGTAATACAGTTAGCTTGTTATTGCTTGAATAAATGCGAAATCTAGGAGATATAGATACGAAGATTATTTAAACAAATTAAATTGTCGTAAGTTTTAATTTATTTAATTAGCTGGCGAGCAAAATTTAGTATTTAAGCTAAGAAAAAGTACACATTTTCCTGTTCCTGCTCCTGTTTTTTCATTATACTTTCATATTTCCGGTAGTAAACTTAGATATATATCGTTTGCATTTTTTTCAAATACAAGCAAAAAAATCATATTTAAATTCGTTTGATATTTAGAAAACTGACGCATTTAGCAAAAAAATTAACGGTTTTTTAATTTAACAAAAATTAGTTAAAAAAAAGTTATTATAACCACTTTTTTTGTACATTAAATCTTTTATTACTTATAAGAATTCCCAAATTTTCTTTAAAAAAGAGAACATTTTTAAATCTAAAATTAACATAAACTGTACTTTGGGCTGTGTAGCTGCAAACATTATTGACGTGCTATATTACAAAAGTAGAATTTATATGATAGTTTAAAGAATGGGGAAACCTCAATAGTAGTTTAAACAACCCTTAAAAGGCACTTAGGTTGACGTTGACGTAGTCCGGTTTCACAACAATGCGTAGAAAATTCTGTGGAAAATAATACAAGAAAGAAAATTCACAGTGGTTTTTCTGTACTACTTAAATAATTACTCGTATTGTAATTAGAACGACGTTTATTAACTCACATTGTTTTCGTATTCATGCCATTCGTTGCTCCTCTTTAATAAATGACAAATTTTATGTTAGAACGAAATAAGAATACTAAGTATACTAATGTCGAGAACAAATACTCTTTTTACTGTTTTATTACGTGATGTCAAGAGTTTTAAACGTAAATAAAATCTTAGTAGGTGCTTTTTGTGAGTAATAATTTCCAAGTGCGTCTGTAAATGATTTTAAGGCTTTAAATAACAAGATCTTGTTATGACACATTTGCAATTACGGTTAAAGGCATCTTAAATCTTTGTAGACGTTATTTATTTATGTAAAGTTGAAGTATTTTCAATAAGAACACAAAAACTAAACGTTTTTTTTCTTTTCAGGTGAGTGATGATGCAAGTTGCAAGCTTTTAATTGGTAAGTTTTCTTTTTGTATGTGTGCTTACAAAATAATTATCAAAGAGCTAGTTTAATTACATAGTTTATCTAAGACTATGTACATGTTTAGTTTTAGTTTTACTCACCAAACTTTCTATATCATCTTTTAATTCGCTTGTAGATTTTTTTTATTTTTACAAACCGTATGCCGACTTAGATAGAGCGAATGGTCTCTATTAAAGTAGAACAATACAAGACAAATATCTTTCATTTTTCCTATATTGGGCATGATAGTTTTCTACTTGTCTTTGTGTCTTTGATATTTGGAATGGTTGAGGTATCAAACCCAGGAATTAGCATTGCGTTTGGAAATAAATCCTCTCAACAGTATAATAGGTTATGTGAGCTGATTTATTTAACAAAGTATAGAACGAGTATAAAACTAAAATCAAAAGAAACAAAATTATTCATAAATATAAAAATGCAAGTTGGCATAAAATACAATTCAATTCATTGCCGTTTTCATTTTAATGAACTGTTATTAATTGTTATTGATTTATGTAAAGGATATCAAATGTTTATATTGGTTTAAAGGATACTTATCTACAGAGTCCACTAAGGCGAATATCTAAGTCTGGAATTTAACCATTCAGTTGCCTTTGATTTACTTCCTTACTCTTCCCTTTAGCAGTATAAATAAGTTTGTCAGGAACAGAATAGTTGTATTATCAGCAAAAAATCAGATTTTGCTAAAACTAGCCATATAGTATTTACATAAATTAAAGGTAGCAAAGGTCCTAAGGTACGAGGGCGTATTTGTATGTTATCTACCTAACCATGAAACAAATTATTAAAAAATTGCTGTCACCGTTAGATGTACACGTGCTAAGTTGTGTTTAGTTTATGCTGTTTACAGAGATTTGAGACAGCCTATTTGTCGATAAAATGAGTGAAACTCAGATTGAACATCGCAGCGTAATAAAGTTCCTGGCAAAATAAGGCAATGGTTCAAAAGCAATTCATGAAAGAATGGTTGCTGTGTATGGGGAAGATGCAACATCATCTTTTCAAATAAAATATTGGTCCAAACTCTTTAGGTGGGGTCGTGAATCAATCAATCATGACCCAAAATCCGGACGACCCGTTGAAGCTCAAACTAAAGACATTGTGCGAAAAGTCGAAAATTTGGTACTGAAAGATCTCTGCCATTGCCAATGAAGTCGATATATCCGTAACAAGTGTCCTTAAAATATTTCGTGATGATTTGGGTGTGAAGGAGGTGTCTGCACGGTGGACACCCAAATTGCTTACACCTAAACAAAAACTGTACAGAAAAGGAGCTTCTCAAGAAAATTTGGCCGAGTTGGAGAGGGACACAAATTTTTTTTTATCGAATCATCGCCGGGGATGAGACTTGGGTACATCACTGCAAGGCTTGTGACAGCTTGTTACTAAGAAAGAAATAAAAAAATAACCAAAATTAGTAAAAAAATAACTAAAAAATAACTTATAATAAATGTAATTAACTTTATGTCCATAAAAATAAAATATAAAATTATAAGAACATCCACTCAACCTCCCCTGTTTGCATAGTTTTATACTTCATTATTGAATAAACACAGATGTTGTGTACTGCTTCTATAAAACATTATTAACACAATAGAAACGGTATACAGCATACTAGGTCCTGAAATAAAGTGCCACAACAACCTGGGTTACGGCAGGTTGGAGTATGGGAACACCCCTCATTGAGCAAATGAGGTAACATCAGCGTACCTCATTCACCCATTTCCTTGTGGTTTTAAATCCCTAGGTCAATAAAAGTAAAACAAATTAAGCAAATTAAAAGTAAAGTACTGTCCTTACTATTAGGTTAGGTTAGGTTAGGGCTCTGAGCCAGGTTTTAATTAGACAGACTGAGAAAAAACAGGTACTTACCAATTGGGGAATCTAACCAAGGCGTCTCAGTACATAGAAACAAGTTTTCAGATGCACTGCATTCTTTATCAGAAATTGGTAACTATCTGGTTTTCCTACTTATATCCTTCTACCGAGAAGTTAGTATTGCAAATAAAAACATTTCACAAATTCAAAAATTGCAGAATTCTACAAAATGAAATCGAGTTAGTTTGAATAGTAAAAAAAAATAAACAAAAATAATCAATTTGAAAAAAAAAATAACTAAAAATAAATCTGTTACAAGCCCTGTCACAAGAATCCATGCAGTAGGTTCTTAAGGGCTCTCCACCACCAAAAAAGGCCAAGACATAATTTTCTGGAAAAAAACTGATGGAATTTTCTGGAAAAAAACTGATGGAAACTATTTTCTGGGATGCTGAAGAAGTCTTGCTTATTGAATATATGTCTACCATAAATGAAGAGGCCTACGGAAATGCAATTAAAAATTTTAAAACTTCTCAGGAGGGAAAACGCCAGCATTCTTATCCACAAAAAAAACTTGTTACTGGACGACGATTATCTGATGCGTAAGGCATTCAAAGTTCATCAGCATAACCCCGACCAAACTCCGTCGGACTTTAAAAAAGCATCTCAAGGGAGAACGTTTTGCTTCTGATGAAGAACTCAAAGAAGCTGTTGAAGAATATTTTGCAGGGTTACCGAAAGAATTTTCTTCTGAGGATATGGGGCTATTGAAACAAAGATGGAATAAGTGTATTAGTGTTGAAGGGAGTTATGTAGAAAAATAATTTTTTTTTGTTCTCTTATGTGCTTCTTTCATGGCTAGGTAGATAACAGAAACATACGCCCTCGTATATACCATGCATTATAGGACATTTTACGGTAACAAATTGTGTTCTTTCGAATAATATTAATTCCGAACTAGTTGATTGAGTATTGCAATATTTCAATTTTTCCAACAAAACAGAATTAGAAACGACTTTTGAGATCTAAGAATGCTGCAATATTACGTTCTTTATTTTCAAAAGTAATGTGTAGCTCATTACTAAATCTAGCACTACATCAATTATTGATCGTGATTTTCTATATCCAACTTGGTAATTTGACAATTTCTGGCATCTTTCGAAATACGTCAAAATACAGTTAAATAAAAGTTTTTCTATAATTTTTGCATACCAGATATTTGAAATTGAGTGAAAACTATTTTTATCATTATTGAACGTGGGCACTACAGATGATAATTTTAAGGCCTTTGCAACAACACGGATTAGTTATGTATTAAATTTGAATAACAGTTACTGAAATCCTTCTCAAACATTTACTTATCATCTAAGCGTGTTTCTTTGGGGGCTACGTATAGATCATAACGATATCAATGCAAATTATAGGTACCGGTTGCCCGTTTTCACACAAGGTCATAGGGATTTTAACATTTTTTGAATTCCTGCTCGCCAATTCGACCTACAGAAAATATTTTGGTATCAGTAGAATGAGAAAATTATTTCACATCAAATGAAATCAAACATTAAGTTATTTTCATCAATTTTATTGAAAGATTCTAAATTAAAATTTTATGTCTTTAAATATGAGTTCCATGATTTTTAGAACAATTAACTATTGTAGTCGAATTAATTAGTTATTTCTTCACATTCTGAGCTAGGTAACTAGTTTTATTTACAAAATGAATAATTACTCAAAGGAAGAGAGAGTTTTATGGTTAAAACAGTGGCGTTAGCTTGCAGAAAGTGAGATTTGTTTCCTGTTAAATTTAATAACAGCCCAATACCGTCTAAATGCCCACTACGGAACTATGCGCGAAAATTTGAAGAAACTGCTAATATTTCAGCAGAATTAGAAGCTAAAGGTGGTTAGTATTTATTATTTTTAGCATTGTTTTTGCAAAATTTTAAATAGGATTGTAATACAGGTAATCGAAGGAATGTTGGGGCGGATGGCATTGGATTGAAAGAACGTGTTTTGGGTATGATAAATATTCAGCCAACATTCAGCACAAGGAAATTAGCCCTGAATGAAATGTGTCAAAAGTCGTCGCTATATAATGTCAGTTTGTTCTACGGAGGAAGGCACTTTTACGTTAAACAATAAAACTAACTAACGTGCACTCGATACTGGGCTCAAGAAAACCCAAGGATCAATTTGTCTACAAGAACTCAATACCCTCATTTGGGCTGGAATGTTTAATAATAAAATCATCGGCCCATTTGACATTAATCGAAATTTAAATGCTGAAACTTATTTAGAACCTTTAGTGAGTAGGATAGGTCCTGCTTTGGAGGAAGTTGCAAGAGAAAATCCGTAGATCTGGTTTCATCACGACGGCTGCCCCTCGCATTACGATATAGAAGTCAGAAATCATTTAAATGATACATTTCCAAATCGTTGGATTGGCAGAGGTGGTACCATTAACCTGATTTAGCACCTTGCGACTTTTTTCTGTGGGACCACCTTAAAAGCAAGATTTATAAAAAACGCCACCAAAATATTAATTCTTTGAGGGAAACAATCGTTGCAGAGTGTGGGTTAATAAACGAAAGGCCCTTGTTTAATGTTCGAAATTCGTTTTATAACAGGCTTGGATATTATTTATGACAGAATGGAGGGTTATTTGAAAACGGACACCCGGTATATTGGTACTGTAGAAACTGAATATAGTCCCATCTTTTGATGAGGGTGTTCTTGTAGGTAATTGATTTACTGTAAAACAGATAACGTGGCAGCTAGTGCATTGATGGATATGGCACATTCATTTAATATGAACCAGCTGGTTAACCAGCCTGTAGGATAACCAGTAGGTCAACCTCATTAATAAATCTTGTCTTTATTACAGACTTCGATAGTAAAATAAAAAAGAGTAACTGCATCAGTTATTCTACATACATATCATACACACATATTGATCAAGAATCATCCTGTTCGGAATTTTCTATATTATCTCATGATAATATGTACTTTCATTAATCCACGCCCACGCACCGAGATGGTTCACCAAAACAGCCGCTCCATGACTAACAGGTACCATTACAATTATGATGTGTGAAAGAGATAAGGCAATCCGAAGGCATGTTGAATCGTAGAATAATCATAATAGAGCTTTATATTCACACTTAACCTTCAATGTAACATTAAAGGCCATACTACATAAAAAACATATTTTGATGTTTACGTAGCTAACGTTCAAGATGACGTACATATAGTACGTTGGATGACACAATACGTTATATTAAAGAAAAGTTTGAGTTGAGATACCTTTTGTTTTTGTGTCATTAAATATTGAAACAGGCTACGTTAAGCCCGCTGTTTAGTTATGTCGCTGTTTAGTTAATGCCCTTTTGAGCAGCTACAGCACATGTGTGTTTCGGGCTTTGGGTCGATGATACATTACGTTTACCTTTACACTAGTGAAAGGTGGTGGAAATTAGCTAACCTTTATATTAATGTTTATCTTGTTGTATTGCCAAGAAATGAAGCTCTCGACAGAAATATCGTTTGTATATATACTGACTTCCATAAAATTGCAACACCTAGAATTTATTGAACGATTTTATTGAAATTTTCGTCAACGATGTCTTTCATTAGAACAAACAAACAATTAAAATTTGAAAACAAAAGAACAAAAATTAAAATGTTGTTTTCAATAATGAGTTGCTCCGCCACGATTTGTAATGCACTCATTTAGACGACGTGGCATGCTATATCAAGTGATCTATAGCTGCCTCTGGTATATCAACCCAAGCTTCTTGAATCCGTATTCGCTCTTTAGTTGCTCCATTCTAGCCTGCGTAGACGGTGAAGTGATGCAAGAGGCAGACATAAAATGAACGATATGAACGCAGCCCATAAGACCTTATACGCCGATAAACAGATGACATTGACATTCTGAGTCCTACACCTCCCATCCAATCATTTGCAATCGATCCAGTTGTTGAAAATCTGTATCTTGTGGCCAAAAGTCTTAAGCGACGTTCTTCGTGATCTGTAGTCCTGCGGGAACGTCCAGATCCATGGCGACGTTCTTCGGACCATTTGGACCAACATCTCAATACCGTTGTAACATTTCGGTTTACACGACGAGAAATTTCTCTTAGCGAAAATCCGGCCTTTCTCATGCCAATAATACGGCCACGTTCAAAATCAGT
The DNA here is from genome assembly GCA_036346205.1 of Vesta saturnalis. Classification (NCBI taxonomy): domain Eukaryota; kingdom Metazoa; phylum Arthropoda; class Insecta; order Coleoptera; family Lampyridae; genus Vesta; species Vesta saturnalis. Next base: position 4,103,378 of record JARFJB010002396.1, read on the forward strand.
CAATTGGGAAAAATGTTGATGTTGACATACTCTTGGCATTGTTCAGAACGAAATTGTGAACAAACAATTTGCAAAATTGACAGTTAATTACACACTAATTGGTTTATTTCTTCAAATTTATTGTTACTAAGTGCAAAGGAAAAAACAAAGAAAACTACTAGCTAGATTTTATTCAAATTTTAAACGTTTATCTAATGAAAGACATCGTTGACGAAAATTTCAATAAAATAGTTCAACAAATTCTAGGTGTTGCAATTTTTGTGGAAGACAGTATAATATAGTAACTTTGTATTGAATGTACAAGTAAGTACATATCATTTTTTGTGCAAATTACGTTTTTATTAAGTGGGGTGAATTGGTTTACCGACATTAAAGTGAAGCTAGTCTAATATTGTTTTGGAAGATTTAATACTGTTGTAATGAAGAGAAAACAGCGAACCTCGGTTAGTGTTTTCTAAGATAAAAACATTTGAGTTTTAGTTAGTGTTATTTTGTTGACATAGGTCATAAGGAAATTTTAGCTATTACATTGAGGTTGTTTAGTTTCAGTTAACTTTCACTTTGTAATAATTATACGTAAAGATTATATTTTATGTATAGTTTAGGTATCGATTGAGAATTACTTTATTATGGCAAAGGTAAAACGTTAAATACTACTTTATTAGCTTTATGCTGAAATTAATTAGTAGATATTGTTTTGATTTATTAAACATATAAATAATACAGCTGTTGTATTATTTACTAAGTTTACATGCGGTATTCAAGTACAACCATCTCATTTTTTGTTGTATTTATTTATCTGAAAAATGAGTGGCGCCTGTTGTGCTGATCTCATTATAGCTATGGATATTATCTCTGCATTCCCTGACGACGGAATTTTTTTTATTTGTTATAAGTTGACTTCCGAGAGCAAAGTTTTTATTTGTTACGGTTTAGAAAAAATTATAGTACTGAAACTGCACTACTTAGAATAGTCGATGTTATATTCAGAGCATCTGATGAAGATAATCTAACCTTACTCTTTTTAATTGATTGTGCATAAACATTTACTCTAATTGTTATCGAAACGTATAAATTTGTATAAAATATAAATAGAAAAATACAACCTTAAAAAAACCAAAAGTTAAGTATTTAAAGTATTTAAATTACCATAACCAATTTTATTTAATGAAACTACACGTATGTTCATTACCCAAATGTTTTGCCGCGAGTATGAGTGACACCAAACAAATTAGTGCTATTTTATGGGTTGTTTCTGTATTTTTGTAGTATGTGTGCTGTGAAAGGAATTGGTCGGAAACCCTGCTAGTTAATGAAGATAAAGAGGATTCTGGTTTTATGGATTGTGAATACGGAAATAACGAAATTATCTGTGTTGTCTGTTCTCTGGGTGCGGGTAATATTGATATGGTTTATTAAAGTAGGCGGGCAAGACCGTATAAGAGTGCGGAGAAAGCATCGTTTTTTTAATTACTTAAGATTAGTAACAAATGCGGTTTTTGATACATATTCGAAGTACGCCATCTGAGAAACGTTTTAGTAGCTAAAACATCCAAACAACAAATTCTTTTACTTAGCATATAGCATACATAAACGCATTGCAGACAGTCCAGGGCGACACAGTAATCATTTTTAATTATTTAGGATGAGCAACAAAATATTTTAAATGAATTAGACTGTATACGAGTGTGGCGCAGTTAGTCCGCGAGAACAAAGTAGTCTTCATTTATAAGAACAAGCAACAAATTCAGAGTTTGGTATGTATCGAAAGTACACGATGAACATTTTAGTGGCTAAAACATAAAAGCAACACTTTGTTTGTGCGAAGGTAATAAATAGATTTTGTGTTATTCCAATTGTGTAATTAGATTTCGCGTTTTTAACCTACATTCGCCATTTTTTTAGTGCAAATGTTGCGCAAATATACATAATTTTACACTTAGTCAAATCCCTGTGGTACGCCATTGACTCTTGTGCATCATTCTCACTTATTTCTACATTGCAATTAATTTAATAAGATAAATATATAAATTTCATAAAAATTTACATCTAGAGGTAATAATTAGAATATAATTTAATGAGATAAGCTCGCTCTCTTTATGGTGAACTGAAAAATACGTGCATGGAAGTATCTATGTTTAATTTTATTTGAACGACTCAAATTAATTAAGATATAATCCAACGCGTTGTTTATATCGAATAAGCGTTACTATCTATTCTTTTTCCAACGAGTTTCTCTCGGAAATAAAGTTTTTCTTCGTGATATATTTTATGTAATGTGGTGAGTAAATTATTTTATCGTAGTGATTACTTCGCAAAAAAACTTCTACAATTTTTACTGAAATCATGGTCACCTTCTGTCTACGCTCAAGGTTACTTACTGTAACTTTAGTTCCATCGTCTACACACCACAGATATACCTTTGGCTGTCATCTGTCTCTTTGAGGACATCGAAACAGGTTAATCTACAATTACATTCATTTCACCTGGTTGCCGAGGAAATGAATTTATAACTAATTATACATCAATCTACTGCCTGTTTGCACAAGTGGAAATTGTGTAGCTAGTATATTGAATATAGTGATTTCAGTTAACTATTTGATTGTTCCTGTCAGTTATACGTTAGTTAAAATATTGAAATCTGGTTAAATGAGCACATTTATACAAACTTCAGTTACACATTCTATATTCATATATGTGTGTAACTTCTTTATAGTAACTGTTTACTTATTTGCCTTTTTTACTTTTATACGTAAATGTAAATTCTATTTTTCTTTCATTCAATATAAAAACTTTGTGCGAACATTTATTTTTGTTAATTATTAACTTTAAATATAGATTGTTTCACATCCGGATTGGTTTGTTTAAGGTAAAATTACTAACTCTTTAGTTGATCTAGTAATTATGTCCTTGAGCGCAATGGTCTACGTTTCTTTTCGTTTTACTGACAATTCTGTGTTGAGTAAATAATAACGTTTACAAATAACAAAGTAGCTTACACCAACTTGTGTGCTATTGACTAAAACAATAATATAGGTAACTTAAAATTTGATTTCTTTTTATATGTTTATTGAATAAACAAATTATGATTTACTAGATACTTCATTTGTCTCTTTACTCCTTTTTGAATTTTTAAGGTTGTATTCTAGAAAATTTATGGCGCCTAGTATTATTACTAAAAAGGTTACTTACTAACATTTATACTAAGAAATAATAAATCTTCTGACCACGCATCCAAAGTGTTCTAATTACTTCGCTAGCTACTGGGTTATACTTGCTAGATTGTACTGGATTAAATCCTCCCAGCCACAATCGTTCTACGGTATTGATAAGAGCCATAGATACAAAAATAGGTTCTTTACAAATTCAAAGCTCTTATTTGATGAGAAACGTATTAAATCAGGACTACTTAATGCTGAAAGATGTCTGGTAAGTGTTATCTCGTGACAGAACTGTGTCTGAACTACTGCCGTGGCCTACACTTTTCAAACAGTTTTTGTCCCATCTTACAGCAACAAACTTACAAAAAATTCTCTTGTATTTGCTTTTGCGATTGAAGTATATGTTTTTTTGGTATGGGAGACTTGCTTAACCTTAAGCTGGCCCTCCCCACTTTAATTGAGATTTTCTGTTAAACGATTTAGGCAACAAAATTCCGTCTGAAGTAGTATTACTAGCAACATTTTTCAATCGGTGTCGTGGTGGGTGGCCCAGATTGATATGGGTCAATACAAACCCGTTTCGAAAATTATATAATTACTCCTATGGCGCGTAATAGGCAAGAAACTAAATAAAGTAAAACAAAAACAGTTGTATAGCCTAATTCCCTTGAACCACTTTATTCTTCTCTACCTGCAATGTTTCAATCACCTATACATGCCATAAAGATTGACATGATTGGTATACTGGCTTCTGTTTGATATCTTTGCGTTTGAACATGAAGAGGATTATATATAGCTATGACTTGTTACCTTCGAATACTACCATTCAATAATAACTGAGCATTACTTATAGTGTAATGTGAAATGGCCAATAATGTCATTTGCATTAGACATTTTAATAGTGTATCTGCCAAAATTGGATAAGTATAAAGATAAGGTTAATCGTCAGAAAATATCCTACTGGTAAACCGAAAGTCCCGAATGAAGGTTTTTTCTATTACATATAACATTCTCAAATTCAAGTTTATGGTATGTTGTAACGGGGCCAAATTAATTATCTATCGCTCTTTTGCTATACCGTGAATGATTGTTAACCCAGCACAATTATATAAGTAAGTATAAAGCAACAGCTAGCGAAGTAATATCAATGTAGAGAAAAATCCTAAAGAAATTTCAGATATAATAATGACGGTAATTAAAGAAAATGTGAAATTAACCTACCATACTGCACACGTGTTGAGCTGAAAAATTTTATTTTTTTGAAAAAGGAATATATAGTTTATCTTATTCAATATAAATAGTACGTTGAATTGTCACGGGTAAGACACTAACTAGAACATCAGCCCGTAAAGGTAAAGTGCACGTTACCGATATAGCTCAGTGGTATGGGCGGGGTTTTTACTAATCACTCAAAAAGGGCATTCGACACAACTCAATAAACTCAAAATGAGGGAAAATATGTCACTAACGCGCCACCTGTGAAATAGATTTATAACGTGAAAGACGTCATGAACTAGATGGCCTAATAGAAAACACTCACCTTTACCTGAAAATTCTACTTCAAAAATACCTACGCAAAGCTCACTTACACTTAAATACTATTTATGATACTATTTATGTATTGAGAATTGGCAACTGGTATTGACAGGTGAAATTTGTCACTGTCATCTTAAAGTTTGACATTTTTGAGGTTATACGTACTCAGAACGTTTTGTCATGCGAGCACTATTTGTGTTGTTTACAGTAAGTTGAAAATTTCATCTCAGCCAAAATATGGAATTAACTCGTGAAAATTTTCGAGCTATGATTTATTATGACCTTCGATGTGGTCTAACTCAAGAACAATGCATCAATCAACTGAATTCAACTTTTGGCGATGAAGCGCCATCCACAGCCACTGTATACCGCTGGTACACTGAATTCAAAGGTGGACGTAGTTCGCTCACGGATGAAGTAATATAAACTGCGTGGACAACGATTTTGATCGCCGAAGAAGCAGTTGAGGCCTTCAAAACGCATGTTTTAGAGCTACCATCTTCTGACTAGACAAAGTGCTTGGAAGGGTGGATCAATCGCATGCAAAAGTGTATAGATCTTAAAGGCGATTATTTTGAAAAGCAATAAAAATATTTTTCATCAAATTCATTTGTTTATTCTTTCTATTCTCAATACATAAATAGCAACCCTCGTAAAATGTTAAGCTTCATTTAAAATCCGCAAAAATTGCGATAACTAAACTCAAAATTCATTGTAAGTTTTCATTGTAAACTTCAACGCAAAATTACTTGCTCAATTAACAAAAAAATAACTGGTCAATGGTCATTAATTATTCGATTTAAAATGAATATTTGTCACAACAAAAATAAACAAAACGCGATTGTATATTTAAAAACTCCCATAATTTAGTAAACTTCACTTTAAATTCATCAAAACAAATCATCAAAACGTACTTTACAGTTAATAGCTTTAATTTCGGTAACTTTTAAAATCTGTCGAACTAAAATCAACGTGCTTTTAATTTGGTGAAGATAAAATTACCCAAAAAATGTACACTACAAACATCTATGTTGCAATTAAAAGACAGCATGAAAAATATACAAAGGGCAAATACAACCAAGAAATATTCCCCCGGCCGCGGGACGTAACGACAAGTAATTCGACAAAACAAAAAAAAAATAGCACCTAAAAAATAAAGCTACGTCACCTTTTCAGCAACTGTCGCTAATGTCAAGGAGAAGTGCTCAATGACTCCTTCTTGCGCTAGCATCACCAATACTTTCCTCTTCGACATTGAATAAGACTTTGAAATTACACCAAACATTATTATAAACAAGCATGTTAATATACAAAGCAAAGCAAACAATGCTACCAGCGTCCTTCCGCAATTTCCATTGTTCTGGTCCAAATTTCATCAATCAGCTAACAACTGTTTATTATAAATGACGCACAAACGCAAATTTAATAAAATCCTAAATAGGTACATTCTTTTAACTAATCTTATATAAATTCTTAAACACATAATAAACTGGCTTTTTAACTTTCACCAAAAAAATAGCACGTGATACTTTTCTATTACGCTCAAAAGTCGCGGTAATAATGCCTACAATTTCAATAAATTCGAGAAAGTTTTTCATCACAAAATCATGAAATTCGCTGCATCCCGACATCGGTTAAAGATTAAGAAGACGCTAAGGCTAAGGCTAAATTGCAACTACACTTCAAAACCGTGTAAAATCGAACTGCCTGCTAATATAACACCGGTGTTGTATAATCCCAACAAAAACAAACGCGTCTTCATTCAACCATAACGACACGACGGGGGACCAAGGCCCCACAGTACAATAATTCGTAATTACATCTTAATTGTTATTTTACTTCAACTTTCAAGATCAAAACCTAAACTACAACTTAACAAAAAAAGTGAAGTAATCCTTTGCCTCCTCTTTAAAAGTAATTATACTCGGTAAATAACAACTCATCATTTCAACAAGAGATAATTCAGGAATGTACGAAACGTAATACTACCAACGACTGTAAGCTGAGCCAAATAAGTTCTCAACCATATTGACACAAGCTTATACCAACCAGGCTGTCACTAATACATACGATCGACTTTAGATAAACAACTTAATTGATATATACCAAGAACTCCAGACGATAATTTATGATATCATTATCTTTTCTACCAGCAATCTTAAAATAATGAAATTCAACAATGTATTGTAGGTACCGGACCGCGAAAATTTTACTATTATAATAAACTTTTGTCAAATCGCCATTGTTACCACGATAATTAGTGGGTTTTTCATATCTTGATAATAGGTCGTAATTTGCTGTTTTTAAAGTATTTTATTTATATATTTTAAGGTAAGGAATGTGGGATTGTTTGTAACTGATATTTGTCTAGGGTTGTAATACACATGTTGGGGGGTGAGTAGCAGGTGCATGCTTAAGAATGCTTTACTGAAGGGGCGTAACGAATCGTTGGAATTTCTTATGAGCCGATTCTTAATGGAAAATTGTCACTAGCTTAATAAGTAATTGTTTCGGTACAGACCGCGATGAAAAGATATCGTTCTTTGTTGGTTGGAAACTCGAGAGAGAAATGTAGGGTCGTTACGGACGAATGCATATTTTTAAAATTAAGATGTCGTGCAATAATTAATATGAAACTGTCCCAACGTAAATTAATGTTTCTTGTTTTTTGTATTACTTTTGAAAAATGCGGGTTGATTGCGGGAGTAAAGTTAGTTAGGTTTGAAATCGGGGGAAAGAGCGTTACGGTTAGAGTGTCAATCGAGCCAGATCGATTTTTGGGTTAATTTAATACCTTCATTGTAAACAGTTTGTCTTTAAAATAATTATTGCGTGTACATTTTTCTTTTGAATTCGCCAACACTAAGTTGTCTTTTCTTTCGGGGTTAAACCGCTTATGTTGACGATTTGTGTCTGTGATCAATTAAAGGAATATCTATTCTAGTGTAAATATGTATTTTTATATAAATGAAAGCTCGCAGCCAATCATTTTACCTACCTTGCGAAGGTATCTCATTCGTACGCGAAAATCCGCTAAAATAAAGGACAGTACCGGGCTCCTTCACTCTGGTATTTGAATAGCATTGTTGTTTGTTGTTTGTATTTATATTTGTGAAGAGGTGGCTGGTGAACGGGTACAGGATACCGCTTTAGTTAGTAATTGTAAAAGTCAATTGCCAAGTAGGTACACACTCCCAGGCCAGGCCATTAAACACCTCGAATTTTTATTTCTATTGCTTTTATTTGTTGTATAGATGAATGTGTAAGCTGAGAGAGGAGCACTGTATTTTTCTAACGCACTCAAACTTATACATCGGTCACGATGTTGGTGATCTATTTATAACACCCTTGCAAGGCTTTGTTTTAATGAGTTTTTTTGTCAGTTTGTTTAAGTAGAATTATTTACCTGCGAACTGATTTCTCTTTGTATGTGCTTTCTTGTAATTTAACTTATGTATTTTGTGCTTTGGTGGTCACTAAACAATTGGGTACGTAAATGAAAAAAATTCCTTGTCTGTTTCCTTTGATCCTTGCCTTTACCTTATTATCACCTATGCAATTTTACTGTTGTTATATTTTATATGTACCGTAATTTGCTTTATTGTCTTATGTGCTTATTTACTTAAAGACCGGAATGATAGGTTTTAAAGGGCCACATGTTTGGTATTAAGATTTTTATTATGATTTTTATTTTGATTATTTATGACACAATTGTGTGTGACTACATGTGTTTTTTATTATTGTGTTTCTGTGTAACTAAACTGCTTTTTATTCATTTTCTCTTAATGCTATAATTTTCGCACTTTAACTTGATTGAATGGTGTTTTGTTATATATTTAACCCTTTCATTGTTTTTTTTTGTGTTACTTGATTTATTAATGTACTTGTGCAATTAGTTATTTATGAATAAAGCCGGTTTTATTGGTGGTTCTTTCCTACAATAGTACATTAACGGGTTGAACCAACATTGCGCAAAGCTCATTAATTTTAATTTGAGCAGTTTCATTCTTTACCTGTCCCACACGACGCAACACTTAACCTCGTGCTGCATATCTCAGTCAAATAGCACAACGTACGTACCACTAGACGTCCTATTCGTTTGATCAGATTTGAGGTTTCCGAGGAATTAAATATCAGTAAATAAATTGTAATGTTTTAATTATTGCCCGGAAAGTCAAAGTAAGGCAGGCAATTAGTTTGAGTAATAGTGACATTGCCAGTCAAGTCAAGATAAATCACTTAGCGATTGTTTTGTTTTTGAATTTGCATGTTGCAAATAAGTTCAAATTACGCTTTTCAAGATAGGGTATCTGGGGGATACTACAGTACTGAATTAGTTTTTATATTACAAGCAAACCAAAAAAATAAGTATATTACTCAATTTAAGTTTTTCGCACAATGTGACAGAGTTGTATCTTGATTTACTTGAGCAATTAAAAAATAAACAGAGAATTCCATGCACGTGTCTTTCGGTTCAATTATATTTTTCCAAAAAAAAGTTGTCATCAAATGAGATTCTAATGCTATCTCTGGATGTAAATTTTTATGAAAATAAAATATGTCATTAAATACATTTCAATGTGGAAATAAGTACATAAAGATATATAACTATGAGTTAAATGTTTATTTACAACGATAAAATAGAAAAGTACAATTTAATTAGAGAATACTTAATAAAAATGATATACAAGAGTCGACGGCGCAACATAGGGGTATTTGACCCACGGTTAGATGATGTATATTTTTTGAGATGAATAAAGTGCCACCTTCTCGGTAGTTTAATAATATTTATTCTATTAAAGATCTAAATTAGCACTCCTTTCTATTATGATCTCTCTCTCTCTCTCTCCTTCACTAATGAAAGCTCTTGATAATGCCACCTCTCAAATATTAAGATAGAATAAAATTGTTGAATTTTGTACGATTTCTTGTAATATATTAATTACAATTGTTACATTGGAAAAAAATTAAAAAATCAGGCGAATTATAATTCAGTATATATATATATATCATGTATCTAATGCTGTAGGAATTCATCAACTATCGTATTTTTTGAACTGAGTTATTAAATTTCAGTATGTTTTCAAAGCTAAACATAATGGTTATAAAGCCATACGGTACAATGTATCAACTTTCTTTTGTAATTATTTTCAAACCATTATTTAGGTTTGTATAATATTTAGGCTTCTAACTTTGAGACAAGCTCAATAGGAATCTGGGCTTTTGATATAATTTCCATATGCCTCAATGGTATCTGATTGTACATTTTAGGTTTACAAAGGAATGGTTGTGTAATTGTAAAGCAACTTAGTTACTACCTGTAAGTTATAATGATCTTCCTGATTTAATAAGATTTTTATAGTAGACATTTAAGGAACACACAATATACACACGTTGCTTCTTTATTGCATTGTTATCTTATAAAGATTGACATAACATTAAGTATAATTTTCTTTTTTAATTCAGTCCTGAAATTTTGAATGATTGAGTTACGTTTTGTTTGAAATATTCCAGATCTCTACACGAAAATTAAGGACAAGTCAGCTTAGAAGAGATTAACGATGGTCCCGTCTTGTTTATTCCTAACTAATCTCTTTGCCTTGCTAATGTAATTATTGTCTTAAATCTCTTCTTAATTGCGGTCGCTAATTTAAGTTTGGATGTAATAATTGACGAGATGTTTCTCTATAAATTAAGTTTTTGTGATGGTTGACCAAATCCTACATTAATCTCGTAGTCCCTTAAGCTGCCATGACGAAAATCTATTACTAGATAACATAAAGTGAACACTTCCAATAAATACAATTCGGTATTCAAAACAAGGAGAAGGGAAAAGTGTACACGAAGAACAGTTGGTGCTAAATACGAGTACCCACTATATCTAAAACGTTTAGCACTATTTTAAATTCATAACGAATCTATTTTCAGGATTGCTTGATAAATTAGAATTTGATTGATCAAAAGCTTCTAAATGTAATTTTAAATCGATTAAGAAAATACATACATTTCCCAAACGTGAATTTTGCTGTTTGTTTGTTTAATTAGTGTTAGTAAAATAAACACAAACTTATATTAATGCAAATATTATTCGATTAATTCAAGTACATTTCAAATGGTGTGTTGCAAAGTTCAATAACTATTATCTTTCGATCTTTTTTTCTAGATATCTCCGCGTTAAAATTTATCTTAATGACGAACTTTGTATAATCTTCCAGTAAAATTATGAAGGCGATTTTACCGAACACGAAAGTTAGGAAAGTTTTCATAATATACATTAATATTAAATCCGATTAAATGCTAAATTACATTAAGCTTTGCTATGTGCTAATTGGCTTAAAAAGTACAATTAATTGAAGACTATTGGTTGCCATTACATAAATGATCCTAAGTCAGCAGCTTTTGGACGGCGCTTGGCTTGAATGTAATGAATTTAGCATTAAACAAATTTTCTCCTAAATCGTTTGAAAATGTGTGAAATTTATTTAAATAGAAATGAAATAACCTTTAAAGCTATTAGTCCTGCTAAACGTAATTAAATTAAATTTTTAAACACACTTATGTTATAAAATTTCGGTTATACATAAACTCAAAACCAAAAATTCTTAATTAAAACTGTTTACTACAGGATAATAATTAATCAATTTGTCTTACGTATGTTGCGGTCACCAAACATTTTGTGACCTTCATCAGGGAGCATGAAACAAACAAGACTGTTTAGTAACAATTACAGTAAAATATTGAAGTGTTTTTTTTTATTTATTTTCCCTGTTCACAGGTGAAAGTAAACTTTTGTAAATATTTTTATACGTTTATCGCATATTGTTTCTAAAACTTTAAGGTAAATAAATTGATCAAAGTAAGATAGGTAGGTGTGCAAGCGTGCTTACAACGCAATTTATACAGTAACGCAATAAAGTACAATCTACTTTAATCAATCAATAAAATTCTGTTCTTCGACAAAAGTTTTTCGAGAATTGCTATTATCGAAGAATTTTCAACGAACACGTAGGTGTTTATAGTTTTACGTCACGGTTTAGTTATACAAAATATAAAGTATTCCAACTATTTTCATTGGCCGAGCATTTTTTCAGGATCAATCTTCCGAGGATCGATGCGCTTAGTTTATGCAACGAACATAATTTTTAATTAAACTGCAAGAGCAGTTGCAATAAATTAAAGTTATAATGTAAGACATTAAAACTCGCAAATCATGTCAGTTACATTTAGAAGTTGCAGTCGCAGTTTTGTATTGCAAAATAATAATAAGAATAATCATGACTAAATGTTTAGAAAGTGTTTACTGATCTTTTGTGTTTCGTTTCAACAGTTTCAGCTCAGTGAGTAATTAAAAAAAATAATTTTTTTTTTTTGTATGGGACGTGTAAATTTTAAATTACAACATAGGGTTTTAGTAAAGTTGTATTATACAGGGTGGCCAAACGAGGAGGGGGTGGAAGATTGTACAAAAACGAAATAAGTTAGAGAAACGATTTTTGGACCACGGGTAGATATCAACAGGTACTACAAGTAGTACCCGGGCACCTTTGGCCGCCATTTTGTTTTTTGTGACGTCATGGGCCAAGCCCACTTTCACCCACCCATTTTCCCGCCCCTTTTTTGACAGCTTCTGTTCGGGAGCCATTTTCAACACCTTGATGGAATTTTCACCCCTGATTAGGACCCTTTTGGTTGTACTAAGAGCCTTTTTGTCAGTACAGCTCCTAGACGATAGACAAATGCGTGCGCATACAGTGTTCTGATTGGTGGTCCTAAGGACAGCCCACGCCCCTTTTACTTGATTGGTCGTGCGTGCGTCCGTCCTTCTGGTTTCTGATTGGTCCTTAGTCCCCAGCCTCTGAGTCTGATTGGAGGCTTAAGGGTCTGTATTCTGATTGATAACGGCGTAAAATTTGAAATTTTGTAATAAGGAGCCCTAATGCAAACTTGCAAAACAGCTATAAGAACTTGTGTTAGGGTCTGCGCCCACCTGTCGTGGCCCACTTGGCTGGAAATAGTATTCTAATAAGGGGACCCTAATGCTAACTTGTAAGACGAGTATAGGGGCTTGTTATTGGCCCTTTGGTCACCGTGCCGTGCCCCCCATGGCTGGAAATTACATTTTAATAAGGGGACCCTAATGGAAACTTGTAAGACGGGTATAGCGGCTTGTTCTCGGGCCTTTACCTACCTTCTCATGGCTCCCTTGTCTGGAAATAGTATTCTAATAAGAGGGCCCTAATGCAAACTTGTAAGACTGGTATAAGAACTTGTGTTAGGGTCTGCGCCTTCTTGTCGTGACCCCCTTGGCTGGAAATAGTATTAGGCCCTAATGCTATCTCATAAGACAGGTATATGAACTTTCTTTATGTTCTGATCCCATTGTCGTGAACCCCTTTTGCGCGAAATTTTTGAATTTGTGGCGCATCTAGTTGTGTATGGACTAATGAATAGTTTCTGTTATAAAGGTGGCACCTAGCGTTATATTTTAGAGCGCAATTTTTAATTTGTTCAAGGCGTTATCTAGCTGTGACTCTTAATTAAAACAACTAAACGATTTTATTTATCATTGAAAAACTAGCATTATACAGTAATTTAATTATGTTATCACTTATAAATAAATATGTAGTGAAAAACTTATGTAAAAATCAAGCATTGGTAAGTTATTTATTCTCATATACAGCAACATTATCGTATAAAGTCCACACACATCCGAATGGTAATCCTGTAGCGTCGTTTTATTGTAACGGAACCATTTAGAATTCTTCTCAAAGAAACGTAAATGGTAACTTAGCGGGCGTCGTCTAAAGGAATCAAAACTTTTACCGTTACCATTCTCGTCAATGTAGATAGCGGTTCAATGCTGGCCTACTTTGTTTGCAGGATCCGTGTACAAAATAATTGCGTAAGTTCTAGGTGGCTTGTGGCTGGGGATCGGTTTCAAGCATTTCAACACTTGCACCGCATACATCATTGGAATTGATATGCGTCCAGTTTCGTAATAGAAATGCGTTTTTCAGCATGCACATAGGCTCCTCGATGTTATCGTTTAAACAACTATACACTTCTGCTTCCATTTTCAAGTGTTTAATTGAGGAACCAATCTGTCAAGTTTAGTATTGGTTTGTTAAAGAATTGTACACCAAACAGTTAAGTTTCTACAAGAGTTCTTGAAACCGATTCTAGGGCTAGAAAAGAGAGAGAGAAAAAGAAAGAAAAGAAAAAAAAGAGGAGAGAAGAAAGAAAAAAAAAAAAAAAAAAAAAAAAAAAAAAAAAAAAAAAAAAAGAAAAAAAAAAAAAAAAAAAGAAAAGAAGAAGAAAAAAAGAGAAGAGAGAGAGAGAAAAAAAAAAGAGAAAAGAAAAAGAGAGAGAAGGAGAGAAAGAGAGAAGAAGAGAGAAGAAGAAGAGAGAGAAGAGAAGAGAGAGAGAGAGAGAAAGAGAAAAGAGGAGAGAGAGAGAGGAGAGAGGAGAGAGAGAAGGAGAGAGGAGAGAGAAAGAAAGAGAGAGAGAGAGAGAGAGAGAGAGAGAGAGGAGAGAGAAAGAAGAGAAAGAGGGAGAGAAAAGAGAGAGAAGAAAGAGAAAAAACGAGACCATCACCTTTTATTACAGAAAAGCATTATACATAAAATAGATACTAATAGGTTAATGCAAAGTATTACACACACTAGATGTCCACACTCAGGAACACTAGTTTTATTGTCAACATTAGAATTTTCTCAAGAAATATAACGCAGGCGGAGATCAACCTTTACGTTACATGAATTAGATGTATTGGACTTTTAGATCCTACTATCAATCTAGATGCTTGCTGGAGATGTTTCAAGATTTAATTGCATGCCTCCATATTATAATAGTATTTAGCAGCACATAGGCTCGAGTACGTTTAACATACACTGCTTCAGTTCACAACAATTCTCAAGTTTGTACTGTCTGTACAAGAATTCGTTTAGGTCACACTTAATCTAGAAGAGCTTTTAATCCGATTAGCCAGAGAGGGAGACAAGGAAAGGAGAGAGAGAAGAGACCATTCAGAAAGCATCTTAATAACCCAGGTCTTAACAAGATTAAATTTCAAAATTTCGAGCCACCTTTATTAGAAATTGATATCTACACAGACTAATAATAGATAGGGCTATTCACAGGGCATATGTACATACATGGGAAGGCAGGCAGAACAAGCCCCTATGCCCGCATTACAAGTTAGCATTAGGGTCCCCTTATTAGAATACTATTTCCAACCAGTAACACAAGTACTTACAAGTTCACATCAGGGCCTCTTATTAAAAAATTTCAAATTTCCCTTCGTAATCAATCAGAATGCAGAATCTTAGGTCTTTAATCATAGCGCAGGAGCTGGGTGGGGACTAAGGACCAATCAGAAACCAGAGGGACGGACGCACGCACGACCAATCAGGTAAAAGGGGCGGGAGCTGTCCTTAGGACCACCAATCAGAACACTGTATGCGCACGCATTTGCCTACTCTCCAGGGGCTGTACTACTGAAAAGGCTCTTAATACAGCCAAAAGGGTTCTAATTAGGGGTGAAAATTCCATCAAGCATGTCTTATACCTAAAATTAATAATTTTCAAAATATTTTCAGTTTATTTGTGAAATTGCGATTGTAACAAAAAGACTGAAAATAGAGGTATTAATGTAGCCATGGTATTGTAGTTTCTTACTAAAAAAAATTTTCAAGCAAAAACAAGTTATTTGAATTATTTTAAAATTAACAGACTTTTTTGAACAAAATTAATGCATAAAACACTATTGCTTCTATGCAAATTTAAATCAGTCCTTAGTAATATTTCTGAAGTACTTAATGATTTGAAGTTGAAGGAAGAAGATTCGAGTATTTAATGAGAAATTGATTTTTGATTTTCTTTATTTTTCATTTTATTCTTCTTGTTTTGTTGTAATTTGTATTTGTTAATCTTATTACACAGTACTGCATATAAAAATAATACATATTTACAGTTATTTTCACCAGCCTAATTTACGGAAAACAATGCACAGTTAATACATTTGGTAATGCCAATAGATAAAAAAATAAATTAAAAATACTTTCGAAGATTCGAATTTTTACAGTAGAATTTGAGAATATCTCAAAACTTTTTAAGTGATAGATATTTAAGAACGCCAAAGTTTCTTTTATAAATTAATACAACTTGATTAGAAAATTCTTTTGCATGAAACTACAATTCCATGACTATCTATATACGTTTACATTTACAAAAAGACGTAAAAAATGAAATCGTTTTTCTAAACATAATCAAACTGAATACTTTAGAAATTTTACTAAGGACTGATTTAAGTTTGCCTAGAAGCAAGACTGTTTTATCATTAATTTTGTTCCAAAAAGCTTGTTAAATTTAAAATAACTAATTAAATCAATTTGTAATTGTTATATTAACTCTTATTTTTACTTTATTATTTTTATTTAAAAAATTATTAATTTTAGGTATTAGACATGTTTGATGAAAAAAAAAATCGAACAAGGCATCGAATGACATGAACAGCATGGGGGGTTGCCATTTAAAAAAATTTAAAAAGATGTTGTATTTACAAACAGTGACACGCCCTATATATTATTTAAAAAAATCTGAAAATTAAGAAATTTCAAAGTACTACAGGACCACAAACAATTTTCTGCATTTTAAAATAAGCAAAAGTCGCGTAACAAATCAGTGGCGGCGGCCACAAGTGGGATATTTGTTTGAAAACCAATTGAATATCTCTTAAACCAAAGGAGATAGACCCATACAATTTGGTATTAAACGAAAGCGTATTTTATGGGCTTTCCAAAAATGTAATAATATAGAAGGTGTTCAATTTAAAAAAGTTTACTTGCTCCAATAACTTGAAACACCGTGTATGGTTAAAAATATTTTTGAAATGTAGTGCCTAGTGATATCTGCCCCTGGTCCACAAATCATTTCTCTAACTTATTTCGTCTTTATACAATCTTTCATCCCTCCTCGTTTGGCTACCCTGTACATTTTAATGGTTATCGTCTAGCTTTCAATCTCAACTCAATTTATTAGAAAATTTGATAATTAACAATATACGATCAAAGGTATACTTAGAAACACAAAACCTTCCCCACAATGCTTTTACTTGAAAATAATTGGTTATAAAATGGTGACTAGTTTCGACAAAAATTGTGATCTTCAGACCTTAAACTATTAATAAATGTAACATCTTTTTTGAATAACTAACAAATAGTTACAAGTACTTATACATATATTTGTACTAAACATGCACATATGTTTAAATTATGGTTAAAACGCTAAAGCGTCAAGTTAATCAATATCAAGGTATGTTTTGACATACATATCAAGAATTAAAATTAGAAACTCCCTTTTACCTGAAGTTCCATCAAAGGAAAGTTTCAGAATTTAAAAAGATTAAAAACCAAATGTCTATGATAAGCCCCTTTTTTGTTTCAAGGAAATTATAAAAATAAATTTTTAACTTTTCTTAAATTTTGTAACCTTTTATGCTTTACTCAATCAGGGCCTGGGCGTAAGTTTTACACAGTGTACAACATAGTTAAATAAACAGGAATTTATTTAACATATTAATGTTATAAAAAAAAATTAAATTGAACTTCTAAACTTAACTAAAACATATATATTTGAAACTTAAATATGCTTCTCTGGATAGGCAACTCTGGACACGGGTGTATTGTGAGTTGCTGGCACTACGGGGTCTCGGAACTTTCCTATAATCAAAATAATTAACAGTTTAATCGGTTTGATCGGTTTAAATATTAATTACAACTGAATCTAATAATTTAATAGAATTAATGAAAATTGATGCGAGACCAGCTGCACGTAATCAGCTGTTCTCCGAAAAGAGAGAAGTTAGCCACACGTGTTGGCAATATACCGACTACGTGAACTTATTTCAGAAAAATGTAATCTTTACAAAAAATGAGTAAGTACTTCATTAAGACAATACTGAGAGTTTTCTTCTAATTGTTTATGAATTTGTAATATTTCTAAAAAAATTAGTTTGTTCCCTTTATTGCATATATATATATATATATATATATATATATATATATATATATATATATAATATATTTCAGGATCGAAGCAATGGTTAGTAGATAAAATGTGGTGTGCGAAGGCGAATCTTTGGGTTGTGTGGTTGTTCTTTTTAATTCAATTGTATTCAGCAAACCTACTCCTGAAAGAGCGTCAATTTGACCTATGTAGTTACATTGATACGAACTACTTTGTAACTTATAAACACACGATTGAGAACGCCTATCAGTCTTATCTTTGGTTTTCATTAAGGAAGATTTGAGATTTTGATTGTTACTGAAAGAAATATTTATTTTAAAATGTTTAAAAACCTTTACGAATTGAAATGAAGAAGGACCAACATATGGAAGAGATCTAAAGTGGAGTTCTTCTTAATGTTCTTCTGTAATGTTACCTAATGAAGTATAATCTTTAATATGAGAGAAATAAACTGTTTTATGAAACAAATTCTAAATTAGTTTCTTTGGATACCTGTTGTTCTGAGCAATTTGAAAAATGGTGTTAACCTCTGCTTTAAAATGTTCATTATTTAAAGGTAAATTCTGTTGAAGAAATACATAAGCTGCTAGTTTGTTACTTAACGAATTACTTAGCGAATTACATGATCTGTAGTGGTTGGTTTCCTATAGACAGTAATATGTTATTATCTTTTTTGGTAATGGATAAATCAAGAAAATTGATGGTGTTCTCCACTGCTTTTTCTAATGTGAATTTAATGTTTTCATGGAAACAGTTCAGCAGATCATGACATTGACTCAACTCTCTATGATCCCCTTGGCAGAATACTAAAATATCATTCACATGTCTTTAGTAAGAAAGGAATCCTTGCGATATTGCAGACTCGCATTCCATTAATATAAGTAATTTGATTGTAATCTCATTACATTTAGAATTTACATCAGTTCTACATACATAAAGATAAAATTTACATCGATTGGGGCTTGAACCTTGATGGCGGAGTTGGTTAGCGCGGTAATCTGGCAAAGTACAGGTCGTAGGTTCAAATCCTACTCGAGGTAAACTTTTTATTTATGTGTTTAATAAAATTAATAATAATTTTTAATTACATATTTACCTATGAACTTATTCGTTCATAACAAAAACTTATAATACTTTAGTGAATGGGTTTGAAAAAAACTGTTTTTCGTGCTCGTATAAAAAAATTTCGGAGAGAAGAGGAGAAAGATTGCTGCCCATAAGTAATCCTGTTTTTCGTCTATAAATATTCGGATTAAGCATGGCAAAAAAAAATATGTACTCTATTTACATTTTACTATTATTTTAAATGGAATACCCTCCGTTTTAATTTTTTTTTTTAAATAAGGTGAAATAATAAGGTAGACTTTCATTAGAGTTCCCTATACCTAAACCTTACAGTTTCCGAAATAATTAACATTTTTTGAAAATGTAGAGGGTTGTCAAAAAATTCAAGTATTTTTCGATTCAGAAAAGATGAGACAATCTAATTCTAGGTCATCGTAATAAGGATATTTGGAAGTACGTATTCTGTTGTTTATTGTTTCAAATCATAATTTATAAAATACAAAGAATAACGCGTAAAGTTAACAAACTTCAAAGTTAAATATCTTTGTTATTTTAAATACAACGCCCAAGAAATTTTTATCGGAATGGAATAGTCTTTTGACAATAGTTCGAACTGTATTAGGGTTCCCTATACCTTACTTCAATACTTTTCGAGAAATTAGTGTATTTGTTACATTTTTCGAAATTACGCCATTAACTCATATCGATTAGTTAGAATTCTTTGATTTATAAACATTTCTGTCATATTGACGTATTTCAAAATACGACAGTGTTTATAACTATTGATGATTTTTTCATTACATTCAGTGCAAGAAAAAGTGGATATGGTGTTGACCATAGGAGAATGCCATGAAAATTGTCTTTTGGCTTCCAGGGTTTATGCCCAAAAGTACCCTGATCGAAACCATCCTGATACGAGAGCTTTTGAAAGGCTTTTACAAACATTTCGAGCCACAGGTAACACTGCTTATCCAAAACCTAATAAAAGTAAACCGGTAACTGGCAATGAAGATAGTGAGTTTTTAGTATTAGGATCTATCGCTGAAAATTCCCACACTAGTACTAGAGTAATTGCTAGACAAACAGATTTAAGTAGAGGAAGTGTGAGTAGAGTTCTCAAAAAACACAAATATCATGCTTATCATATAGAAACTCATCAAAATTTGTATGGCAATGACTTTCAACAACGATTAGATTTCTGTTTGTGGGCAATTGAAAAAATAGGGGATCAACAAGATTTTTTAAAATTCGTTTTGTGTACTGATGAATCAACATTTCACAAGAACGGTTTGGTAAATAGACATAATTTTCACTATTATATATGATACCGAGAATAGGCATGCTTTTAATACTGTTGACCGCCAAAAATCGTTGGAGCATAAACGTATGGGCAGGAATTATTGGAGATCAGGTAATTGGACCACACTTTTTCAATGGTCATTTAAATGGTAGAAAATGTTTGAGATTTTTAAAGCGAGACTTTTGGACACTTCTCGAAAACGTTCCGTTGAACATTAGAGGGAATATGTGGCTACAATTAGATGGTGCACCGGCACGCTTTGATCGTAGAGTTAGAAATTATTTAACTAGGAAATTTGTTAATAAATGGATTGGAAGGAACGAACCATGTCATTGGCCACCAAGATCGTCTTGTCTTACTCCAATGGATTACTTTTTATGGGGCTATATTAAAAATATTGTTTACAATATTCCTGCTACTACTGCAGACAATATGAAAGAGAGAATTAGAAATGCGGTGGACACAATTACTCCAGATATGTTAAGAAAAGTCAGACAAAATTTGGAAGAAAGAATTAGACTATGCATTCAAGAAGACGGTCATCAGTTTGAACATTTACTGTAGTGACAAATCCAGCAGTAGGCTCTCGGTGCATAATGTAAAACGGTCTTTTTCAAGACCAGCAACCGTATAACCTTGATAACCTTAATAAACCAAAAACCGTTTAACACATTTGTAGCCTTTGTAAATCACATAATTCTAACTGATTGACATGTGTTAATGGCGTAATTTCTAAAAATGTAACAAATACACTAATTTCTCGAAAAGTATTGAAGTTAGGTATAGGGAACCCTAATACAGTTCGAACTATTGTCAAAAGACTATTCGATTCCGATACAAATTTCTTGGGCGTTGTATTTAAAATAACAAAGATATTTAACTTTTAAGTTTGTTACCTTTACGCGTTATTCTTTGTATTTTATAAATTATGATTTGAAACAATAAACAACAGAATACGTACTTCCAAATATCCTTATTACGATGACCTAGATTAGATTGTCTCATCTTTTCTGAATCGAAAAATACTTGAATTTTTTGACAACCCTTCATTTTCAAAAAATGTTAATTATTTCGGAAACTGTAAGGTTTAGGTATAGGGAACTCTAATGAAAGTCTACCTTATTATTTCACCCTATTTAAAAAAAAAATTAAAACGGAGGGTATTCCATTTAAAATAATATAACTTTGATAAGTAACAAGTTTGTAGATCACCCTGTATAAATCAAACTAAATTTAGATTGTAGTCCTAGAAGGCTTACATATTCTCGCCAAAACAGATTTTGAAACAATTCAGTCGTTTGGGTGGTGGGTGCTAGAGACCGACGCGTTGGTGGTGGCCCACTCTGTATATATATATATATATATATATATATATATATATATATATATATATATATATATATATATATATATATATACAGGGTGTATTTTAAAATCACCGACAAACCTCAAAAACTACAAAAGATATTACACTGAGATTTGGTACACGTAAATGTCTAATTAAGTACAATTAGTCAGGTGAGTTTGAATTAACTGGCTCCATCCAGTGGCGTATAATATGTTAAGTTAATCACTTTAAGTAAAAAAAACGCACGTGCTTGCTTTTTTTGAAGTAATATTTTTTGTTAAATTCAACATTTAATTCTGCAAATAAAATTATACTTAGTATTTTTTCGATTCGGCACCCCGTTTTTGAAATATTTTGCATTAACATAAACGACTACATTATTCAGTAATAACCAAATTAAATAAATCAGAGATTGCTTTGCATTTGACAGTTACGTATCTTATGTTTGCTAAAATAGTTGCATTTACGCGTGTTTTGTAATTCATTGTTTGTGTCTAATTACTGTGAAAAAATGAATTATTCCAAACGAGAACTGGTCGACATGCATTTATGTTATGGTAATACTAATTGCAATGCTCGTACAGCTGCTCGACTTTATGAACAAAGATTTTCAAATAGAAGACATCTACATCATACTACGTTTAGAACCATTCATCGTAACTTGTTAGGTTATGGAAGTTTAAAAGGAAAGAAAAATTTTGGACGAAATGCTCGTGTACCAATTGAAATTGAGGAACAAATTTTAGATAGAGTTTATGAAAATTCATCAATAAGTACGCGTGAGTTAGGTTTAGAATTTGGTGTGTCTCATAGTAAGTCTTGGAAAGTTTTACGAGAACAAAATTTACATCCCTTTCACCTACAAAAAGTCCAATCTTTATTGCCTGCTGACCATCCTCGTCGAATGAATTTTTTCGAATGGTTTTTAAATAAAAATGCTGAAGATGTTCAATTTGTTAGAAACTTATTGACCTCTGATGAGTGTATTTTTTCCCGAAATGGAATAATAAACTTGCATAATTACCCCAAATGGTTAGATGAAAATCAGCATCCAACTGTAGTTACAGCTCACCAACATAGATTTAGCGAAAATATTTGGATAGGTATACTAGACCACCACCTAATCGGACCTATCCGTTTTCCTCAAAGGCTTACTGGCGAATCGTATTAAAATTTTTTGAGAGAAGATTTGCCAGAATTGTTTGATGAAATACCCTTAGATGTTAGAATGAACATGTATTTCATGTATGATGGTGCATCA
Organism: Vesta saturnalis; assembly: GCA_036346205.1. Taxonomy (NCBI): domain Eukaryota; kingdom Metazoa; phylum Arthropoda; class Insecta; order Coleoptera; family Lampyridae; genus Vesta; species Vesta saturnalis. The sequence goes on from JARFJB010002396.1 coordinate 4,126,075, forward strand.
CCACATACTACACGAAACGTCAGAGAATTTTTAAATGCATGGTTCCCTGGACGCTGGATTGGACGAGGAAGTGAAGTACCGTGGCCGGCACGATCGCCAGATTTAAACCCATTGGATTTTTTTTGTGTGGGGGTATCTGAAAACTCGTGTCTATTCTGTTCAAATTGATAATCGAGAGCAACTTTGGAATCGCATACAGATGGCATGCGATGAGATTAGGGCTATGCCACAAATTTTTCCGCGTGTTAGGGTTCATTTACTAAGAAGAATACAAGCTTGCATTCAAAAGGAAGGAGGACATTTTGAACAATATGTATAAAAATAATTATTATTTTGTTCTTGATTCCTTCAATATCTCTTTAACAATGTACCTAATAGTTAACTGCGTTAATTTTTTGTAAAATAAAACAAATTTTGATTTTTATTGAATAATGTGGTCGTTTATGTTAACGCAAAATATTTCAAAAACGGGGTGCCGAATCGAAAAAATACTAAGTATGATTTTATTTGCAGAATTAAATGTTGAATCTATCAAAACAATATTTCTTCAAAAAAATCAGTTACGTGCGTTTTTTTTTTACTTAAAGTGATTAACTTAACATATTCTACGCCACTGGATGGAGTCAGTTGACTCAAACTCTCCTGATTAATTGTACTTAATTAGAAATTTAGGTGTACCAAATCTCAGTGTAATATCTTTTGTAGTTTTTGAGGAATCTTAAAAAAATCTTAAAATTTGGACGGTCTACTGTTTTTACAATTATTGTAAATTCAATTATACCAACAATTCAACAAGTAGTGGAGGTCAGTCAGAACAGCTTTATGAAGGCATTGGGTAGGTATGTCTCCTCCCCACTATTTTCGACTGGTGCGTGATTATTTGTCCGAAGTTTTTCCAAACAGGTGAATAGGTCGCAGTGGCCCATTCTAGAGATATTTGAAATCGAAAGTCCTTGCTACCCAGCAAACGATTTAGAAGCCGTAAGGCAAAGAATAATTTTAGAGTGCCAAAATATTCTACTAGAAACATTTAGAAATGTGCGAAATGGAATGATACGAAGCTATATTTATATAGAAGGTACACGATGGTCACATTGAGCAATTACTTTGAATGTCAAAAAAACGCTATAAATTAAGTTAATAATTAAATTATTGTTAATTAAAACAATTAGTTTTTATATTCAAATGGCAATAACTTCTAGAAAAATTTAAATAATTTAAAAATATTCCAGGAGAGTATACTGCATTGAAATACCTTTCGAATGAGACTAATTTCAACCCATCCAATTTAAAAAAATGGCGTCGGCGCCGCGGCGCCACCTGGAATGTTGACGTCAAAGCAGCTTGAAAAAGTCGTAAACCTATCGTCGTTTACTATATTCACAAAATTTCATTTTGACCTCTCCAATGGTGCAAGAAATAGGGGGGGGGGGGGACTTACTTCATATCCTCTCTGTATACATTTAATATTGTAGGTATACTGCCATACCTGGTCATGTTGAATTCTGTTGATTTGTGGTTGATTGAGATCTGCGGATATGGTATAGTATTGCTTGTAGAAGGCATTATTGTGGTTATAGTGGATGTCCTGCTGCCGGATTGATTATGAATGAGTGGCGCCTGTTAGTAGTCTAAAATAATATCAATTATATGAATGGTAATGATAGTCAGTATGAACAGAACATTAAACGAAGTAAAATGATACTGAAACACTCAACCTTGGACACTAGTCTTCCGGGAGGACGATTGTATATCTACCTATAAATGTAAAATCCCCCCCTTCCTATGTATTAATATATCCGAAGATCACTCTCTACAGGTCAGTCGTAATTTCCACCTCAGCGAGTGCCATTGCACCTTTCGGAACACAGGTGAGGTCTTATCCATATCAGGGAGTCGAACTCTAAGGTGGGTTAAGTGGCGTGGTACTTCCTTTTCGCACGGTAGCTGTACTTCTACCAGAGAGATCAAGCGTACTCTGTGCTTCATCCTGAAACTCATGTGATCTCAAACAATCGAACGATTGGTGGCTGACAGATGCGGTGCACCGTATCATAGGGAAATTCACCGCGATGTGCCCATCGATAAACGTCATGAGCCTGGAATTCCCTTGCTAACGGCCTTGACTTGGGTTAAGTCGAGTTGTTGGGAGAGTTTAAGCTAGTTCTCCTTCTGACGAAGGATTACCAGGGCACTCTCTACCTAGCAACAGTCTCCATGTCGTACCGGGGCAGCTTCCAATGGCTTTAAGGCGTTGGTAGTGGATTTCCGTGTGGTTGGGCGGTCCTGTGGTATCTTCTTAAATTCCTTCTGGATGCTGGTGGATTCTTGGCTGGTGTCGGACCTCTGATTTGTTGTCGAACGGCTGGTGCTGTGCTGATGGGTGGCTTGCCCATCGGCCACATCGGGGTCTCCAGCGGTGGGAAACACAGGTTCTCCTCCAACTCGTCGTATCTGCGCGACATAGATAAAACGATGACAGAAGATTAGTTATTTTTTTAAATCCATTAACTTTTCGTTAAATTAATCGACCTGGCCCATTTGGTACCAAATCTTGAGATTTATGTAACTTTGGCAGTTCTGTCTCTTTATAGGTTGGCATAAGATGGTTCATGATCTTGAGTTATGTGATTAGCAAAGAAAGTATATCGATTGATTTGTTTCACGACTCTTTCTTGGTTCTACAATGAGGATGCCAAGTTTTTGTTGATTTCAATTAGATCCTTATTGACTGGATTGTTTGTAAATGAACTTAAGTGAGGTTCTCAATATGTTAACAAGTGTTTTTGTTTTCTTTTTTTTCATCGAAATTATCTTCGTGCAGTTTTCTTATAACATTTCCACTAGATTGTTAATTATGGAATCTACATGTGTATTGTCTAAAATACGATTGTTTCTTTCTCCCATTCATGTTACTTTTATTTCTGTGGATATTAGGTTTAGTTTTCCGTCTGGTTGATCTATTTTTCCTATCCATTGCAAGATTCGTAGATGGCCGTAGATGAGCGTTTATATTTTCATCAGATCCGTATAACAGGGTGATAGAGGCATATCCCGTCCTGCAGTAAATCATCAGGGTTTGGTTACCTTCGCTTTTATGCTGTAGTTTACCTATTCGTATTTTTCCAAAATCAAAGTGTAAGATGTGTTTGGATACTTTCAAATTTACCCGCGTATAAATATGAACTAATATTTATAATTATCAAAATTCTGAGATAAATAAATGTCACCTAATTCGGCACAATAATAATACGAGTAAGTCTTATTAATTTTTAAACACAAAATCATTAAAAAACGTATTTAAACGTTTTCAGTTATGAATCTCCTTGGTTTAAATCTGTACCTTTTATCTGCGTAAATTAATCGTGACCAATATTGAAACAGTCACTGCAAATGTATATTCAATGACTAGTGAATTAAAACGAATTCAATTTTGTAGTCGGTCTGTCCCACAAAATAAACAATTTTTAAACCAATTTGTTCTAAACGTAGCCAGAATATCAAACAGTTTATTGTTTTTAAGCTGTACAATCCTTTATAGAACTTTATACATAAAAAAAACAAAGAAATCTAATAATGTAATGTTGGTTTTCTTTAGAGCGAACTGTCACTTTAATGAAATCTTACATTAATATTGTTCCAGTAGCTACAAATAATGTTTCTATTACCTTATTCTCTATAAACAATAAACATATACACAAAAAAAATGGTGGTGGAAAGTGATTGTCCGTAAGGGTCAACCTTTCGTCCACTACACAACAAATTTCTAAAATTAAAGGTGTAATACTATTCAGCGAAGTTCAATTAACCCTTGGGATAGTGACAAAACGCTTGCGAACTCTCGGCCTTTTACTTTGTCGTTGCAACTGATACCTTTCGCTTCAATAACGTCCTTTAACGCGTGTAAAAATTAGGCAATTTGATCTACCGAATGCCCTCTTAAATATTTAACACAGAATATTTTACTTTTTCTTGATGACTAAATTCTTCGTTTCTAAACGCACATATATTTACATCAGTACTTCTAAGATTCAATACTGTCAACTTCAATGTGCAATGGTTATACCTTTCTTTGATTATCTAAATGATCACTATAAAAGGTTCATTTTCTATCGCGCCAAAACATACGAGTGACTCCATCTTGAAATTTTTAGAAAAATCATAATAACTCTCCGAAATATTCAAATTCAACATTCATATTTACTACACACAACATTTAGAGCTAAATTCTACTTTTTATAAGTCCCACATGTGCGCAGAGTCTTCTTCCGCAAAATTCAACACCATTTGTCCTTGATTCATACATAAAATTTTCGATTGTAATTCTAACTCATTTTTACAAGTAAAAATACATGCATATTCATTACTTACTTTAATATAATACTAACATATCATTAATTCACGCACGCTACTCATTCGTAGCAATTCAACCCTACACTACTGAAAATACACAAGTCATACCGTGTTATGTGTGTTATGTACGCTTGCTTTCAAAAGTTTACACCAATGTTTTGTTATATTAAATCAGGGTTGTAATTAATCAACTCTGACACTTAAAATTTTGAAAAGTCAAAATGCAGCAACAATAAATCCCCCTTACCTTCTATAACAATCACAAATTTCTGCAAAATTATTTGTAAAAGTCATTGGTTTTTATTTATAATTATTATGTAAGACAGTATAATTTCAAAATTACCCATCTACAGAGCTAAAATTTTGAAAAATCGTTACTTGATTTTGGAAGTGTACGAGAAACTTTTGTTTCGCGTGTATACATAAAAAAAAATGTTCCTGTACAATACACGTTCAAAGAATGTCAGAAATGCATCCTAGGTACAACACAACACTATACATCCCCAGTGCCTCAAAATAACCTCACAGCATGGATGGCGAGTACAATTTGCAGCAAAACCCAATAAAACGTAACTGTACATAGAGTGTTCATGTATTTTTTGATCTGAATTTTTATGGTAGTTGGGGGATAGTTTTGTTTGAGAAACATATTTATGTAAATCCATCCACTAAAATAAAAAGTAGTTTTTTTCGATTTACTCATAAAGTATTAAATTTTTACACTTATGTTGTATATCGAATTTGAAAAACATGGCAAATAGAAAATTTCTATTTGGCAAAAATGACTTTTAAATCACAAAATTATCAATTTTTATAATTTTTTGCAGTAACTTTTTCAAATATTTTTCTTTATTTCAATTCTCAATTATTTGGTTTCCATGGTGACCACGAACAAGGAATACAAGATTTAAGTATGTAGCTCATTTTTATCACAAATTTTAAAATTGGGACTTTTTTGGTAATAAGTATGAAACTGTTACGTTTAGGCAAATAAAGTTTTAAACAAACTTACCTTAATTTTTAACGTTAAATCGATCTGAGTAATAAAAAATAGGGGTTTCCATTTGATTTTTTTGAGTAACTTGCATTTCTTGATAGTCAAGTTTTAGACATTCATAATTTTATTTTTATGAAAAATACAAATGTCATTTTTTGCAGACTGTTGCAATAAACCTTTGCCTACAACACCTCAAAGTTTTATTCAAATTGTTTGACAGGAACAGAACAATTAACGAGTTATTACTAAGACCGCATCTGTCAATTTTTTTAGAAAAATGTTTTTTTTAAAACGACTGAAATTTCCTATCTAGTTTATTTAACAAACTTACCTTAAAATTCGACATAGAATCCAAAAATGTATTAATATACGGGGTGTTCCATTTAAAATAAGCGACTAAGTACCGTCTTCCGGTATAACCGGAAGTGGTACGAACGTGAAAATATTTGAGATGAGTTAGCCCTAACATCATTACCCTGTCACCAAATTTTCAAAATTATAGTAAGTTTGGTTTAGCAGATACTCACAGGATCAGCTCCCAAAGGCGGACCCTGTATATATATATATATATATATATATATATATATATATATATATATATATATATACCAGGGTGTCAGTTTAAGATGAAATGCATGGGGATATTGGAAACCGTTAGAGATACGAAGATGGTTAAATGGAGAAAAAGTTGCGTCATTATATGCCCAAGAAGTAACCATGGTTACATGTCAAAAAATCCCTTCCATTTACTAGACACAGGGTGATAACTGAAAATATGCGTTTTCTAAAAATCGCTATATCTTGTTTCTTGCAAGAGATACATCCACGATTTTTGCAGGATGGGGGTAACAGGTAGCGAGGATTTCAAAAATGAGAAAAAAATTTAGGCCTACTAGATTTTGAGATAATGCACGCAACTTTCGATTTTATTATGGACGCCATATTGGATTTTTGCATTTTTGAATTCTTCATAAAAAATGCTTTTCAACCATATATCATATGTTTATAATCTGCCAATGAGAAAGTGTCAAATTACACAATTAAATTTATATCAAAGCAACCTTGACATATTATGTATTTTAATTAAATGAAAATTAATCTACAAATTAAACTAACTATTTAGAACAATATTATTGATTATTAACATAAATCATAATAATAAAAGTGACAAAAAACAACAAAAAATAAAATTTAATATTATACTGAATTTTACTATTAATTAATCAAATGCTCGAATAAACTTTCATTCTCCTGCAAACACCATCTGCATCGAGTTAGCACTGCATCACAAGAGTTCCTTATCATCTCGCATTTTTGAATTCTTCATAAAAAATGCTTTTCAACCATATATCAGATGTTTATAATCTGCCAATGAGAAAGTGTCAAATTACACAATTAAATTTATATCAAACTAGGCCTTTGCCAATCAACCATATATTCAATTATTGCAAGAGAATGGAGGTTTATTCGAGCATTTGATTAATTAATAGTAAAATTCAGTATAATATTAAATTTTATTTTTTGTTTTTTGTCACTTTTATTATTATGATTTATGTTAATAATCAATAATATTGTTCTCAATAGTTAGTTTAATTTGTAGATTAATTTTCATTTAATTAAAATACATAATATGTCAAGGTTGCTTTGATATAAATCTAATTGTGTAATTTGACACTTTCTCATTGGCAGATTATAAACATATGATATATGGTTGAAAAGCATTTTTATGAAGAATTCAAAATGCAAAAATCCAATATGGCGTCCATAAGAAAATCGAAAGTTGCGTGCATTATCTCAAAATCTAGTAAGCCTAGATTTTTTTCAAAATCATTTTTGAAATCCTCGCTACCTGTTACCCCCATCCTGCAAAAATCGTGGATGTATCTCTTGCAAGAAACAACATATAGCGATTTTTAGAAAACGCATATTTTCAGTTATCACCCTGTGTCTAGTAAATGGAAGGGATTTTTTGACATGTAACCATGGTTACTTCTTGGGTATATAATGACGCAACTTTTTCTCCATTTAACCATCTTCGTATCTCTAACGGTTTCCAATATCCCCATGCATTTCATCTTAAACTGGACACCCTGTATATATGTAATTATCCTGAATATCCTTACATCAAATTTTCCTTTCCTAGAAATAATTCCTATCAAACCTTATTTCCTAGTTACTTCCACAACTGCTCTACCATTATTTGAAAATGTTATCAGTTGTTATCCTGTTTCCCACTTTCCAATTTCACCTATATATACCACATCCCCAGCCACCCAAATACACTTATTTTACATACTTTGAATTATCCTGACTTATTTACAGACCAGATACAAACATACTTATTAACTATATACCTGCACCTTACATTTATTGATTTGTACAATTTCTTACCTGACCGGACGTTTACATATTTATTTCTAATCATTAGAAATATATACACCCACCTGACCAGCTACCAACATTCACATTCACATTTATTCCTTCCACACCCACCATCAAATCCACCACCTGTACTACCACAAAACCATCCACCAATGTTCACCAGGCACATCTATATCAAACAGGCTTGGCTGTTTATAGCACCGAGCTAGGGGTAAATTTGTCAAAGGCTGTATGTGATTTGCTAGAGGTACCACCCCGTATTCTCACGTAGTCCTTCCCTTATAACTTTTTCAATAATACTACTCCGCTACAAAAGAGAAAAGTAATTTAAAAGGTTGTAATTTAAACCATCACTATTGACTGCTCTGTACCGATTTGGGTTTTTAAATTACAAGCACAGACGTCTCTATTTCAACGGAGGTTTCGGCCCCGAACAAATAGTCACATCCCTGTGAAGTAATCAACCCCAAACCATCACATTATCTCTATAGAAGGCGAACGGGGGTTTTGCGCCGAACACCCATTCTTGCACCTAGTCTCTACTAGATTAATTCCCTATCGGTACCATAAACACACCTGGACATCCCTAATTATTTACCCTGTATATATAACCCCTATTTTACTAATTAAAACGTTTCACACCTCCTGGTCCATTTGACCATCACATTTTGAATCTAATTAGAAATATACAAAATTATACTCACCTGATATCCATACATAATTAATCCTGTTGCCCATATCCCGGAAACACAATACACATAGTCAATAACTACCGGAATAATTAACCAATATAATTTCAGTTACAAACAGAGAGGACACATCCAGCAGCGTTTAAACTGGACAGTGCCGTCCCGATCCGGAAGGGTTACCAAAATTATATTTTATTTTATTTTTATTATTTACTGGGAGTCTCTTTTAGTTTATTTGTTATTAATAGTTAGTATTCTTTTTATGTTATATTATAGTTTCGCATAAAACCTGTTTAATTTGAATGTATCCTGTTACATGTCCAATCCGCACTAGACATCGCGTATGCTTACATTAGTAAGGGGGTGTTCAAGCCAGCTACAGTGTGGCGGGTTCGAGATAAGGAGCAAAATGATTGAATAACAACCTCAAACACCTTACACTTACCATACATTCACAACTTCTACTGCTCAGTCCGGGAAAGATGTCTCTTGGGGCCACCACAGTATTAAATTTTGCTAAAATCAATCGTCTTAGGCGAGATGGTAAATTAATCCTATTTGACTGTGAAAGACAGGTTTGAAGCCTACTCAGTAAATTCATACACTAACTTCTCAAAGTCAAACACACTCCCAAACAAATCAACTCAAAACTTCATAAAATTTAATAATGCACAGATCGTTATAACTTACTGAGCACACTCTGTATAAATAGAAATTCCCATTAATAAAAATAAAACATTAACTTATATAGTTTTTAAAATTTCCCTCGTATATCTATAAATTTATATTACTAACTGTTGTAAAACTTTGAACTAAATAACTGTTCCCAATTTAGAAAATTCTGAACAAACTAAACGAAATCGGTTTAACAATGGTTATGTAAAAGCCAACTATTCGTGAATTGCTGAATAATTCAACGTCAGAATGAATAGTGTTTGTACCATCATTAAAATTGTTATATTTTATCAATACTTTATCTGTAAAATCGTATGTAGACATTCATCAGTATGTTCAAACTTTATTACCTCCAAACGGTAATTTATGCTGAATGTGAAAAAAAAATAAAAACTTTGTTAATAGTGCCCTGCTTCAATCCTTCATCAAACTCTAAATAGACAAAGATTAAATTCGGTTATAAACAACAAAAAAATAAATGTATCCTGTTAAGTAAATTCTACAAATGTATCACCTCTGACATAAATAAACAACGAAATCAGTTAAACAATGGATATATATTGACAAGTTCGCATGTATATCTCTACAACAGCGTGGTTGAATAAACGACAAATCCTTAATACTAAAATACAAAATAGCTCAAATCCGACTACCTTTTTATTTTAAAAGAACTGTAATTAACACAACAATAAAAGGATGTACTTAAAAGATAATCATACTTTTCTTGCTTCAATAAAATTTAAATCTAGTTCTTACTTAATAAGAAAATTAATCCTTTTTCGGTATAGTAAAAAATTCTAGTCCATATGGTCTGCTCCCAATAAACCATTCTAGCTTTTGCAAATGCACTATCCACATAACACAAGAGGTAGCCGTAACCACTAACAGTGTCTATGAGTGGAGTTGATCGGCCTATTTCCACAGTTTTTACTTTTGGAGCGCGACGTTTCGGAAGCGGACTCTGCTTCCGTCATCAGTCCTAAGAAGGATTGATATTGGTTGCTTGTTTCTTCTCCTTCATTAGCTTTTCGAGTTTCTTCTGCTGAATTTCCTCTCAGTAAACACAATAATGGAACTTCTGACAATACGCATTAGAACTACATATTTCCAGGTAGAAGACAAATTCTACCAACAAGAGTTAGGAATGGCGATGGGCTCTCACTATCACCCATAGTGAGCATATATATATATATATATATATATATATATATATATATATGTGTGTGTGTGTGTGTGTGTGTGTGTTGTGTGTGTGTGTGTGTGTGTGTGTGTGTGTGTGTGTGTGTGTGTGTGTGTGTGTGTGTGTGTGTGTGTGTGTGTGTATAAGGAAGACTGAAGACCAAACGATATCCGAATTCACAGAGAAATCAAGGATGTGGCTTAGATACGTGGACGATACTTTCGTAGTTTGGCAACACGGCAAGCATAAGCTAGATGAATTCCTAGATCATCTAAATAGCTGCACACCCTCCATAAAATTCACCATGGAATTGGAGTCGGAACAAAAACTGCCATTCCTGGATGTAGTTGTACACAGGAATGGCAACACTTACACGACGAGTGTATACAGGAAACCTACCCACACGGGGAGGTACCTATACTACCAATCACCACAAAAACGTGAAGTTAGGCGTTGCAAAATGCCTGTACGATAGAACAAAAACAATATGCTCAAAACAAGAGGACCTGAACAAAGAAAAAGATAATATCGCTAGAACTCAAAGAAAATGGCTTATAGCTAACCTAAACAGGGAAAGGGTAACCGAAAAAGAAGAACCTAAATATACAGCTATAATACAATAATATACAAGGTAACTCAGATAAAATACGAAGGATAGGCAGCAAATACAACATACGCACTGCCTTCAAATCGACCAGAACGCTTAGGGGAATACTCACCAAAATCAAACCATACAATGAAGATCAGAATTCCAAGAATTGCGTATACAACCTACCATGCGAATGCGGCCGAGCATACATAGAGAGCAGTAGACTACTCAAAGTAAGAACGCAGGAATATAAGAACGACGTCCGCAAGGGCGAAACAGAAAGATCAAGAATCGCCGAACATGTCTGGAACGAAGACCACCGCGTCCAATGGGATAACATACAGATAGTGGAAAAAGACGAGAACACAAATCGTCAAAAACCCAAAGAAGCCACGTGTATCGCACTAGCAGAAAATTCAATAAGCCAAGCTAGTGTAGAAATGAAACCCATATGGATTCCAATAATGCGCAAAGAGCTCAAACGAAATACACCTGCGCAAGAAGTTACGGCACAACATGCGCAATAAACTTCTGCGCAACCACGAAAAAGGTTATATATATATACATATATATATATATATATATATATATATATATTTATAAGTTCTAAAAAATATATATTGGATTACTCAGTGGCTCAGCGGTAAGTGAAAGGTACCAAGTTCAAATCTGAGAGTAGTCAAGTGCTTGGGAAAAAATTATATATAACATATGAATTAGATTCAAGTGCGAAAACAGTCTCAGGACTAAGCCTGATGACGGAAGCAGAGTCTGCTTCCGAAACATCGCGCTCCAAAAGCAAAAACTGTGGAAATAGGCCGATCAACTTCACTAATAGGAAACCACAGTTACAAAACACTTATAATACAGAAACAGTGTCTATGGTTCGTTCACTCGCGTACCCGATATATGGGCTCTCTCGCATATCATAACATCACGTTATGGCTTTAATGTTTGCCCTTTTAAACATTTATTATAATGAAGAATGTTTACTTCCATATAAATAGTAAAACTCTTTGTTTTCTTCGTACCCTCAACCTGGTATTACTAACAATTGTACAAATGTACCTCATACAAAATCAACAATGTTCACAAACGTTTTAACTAAACTTTACAAAATCTTGTTTCGTTTACTTAACTGGTTACTCCAGGCTTTCTTTATATAATAACTTTGGATCACGCGCTCCACTACTAAGCAGTATCACAACATATTTGCTATGTTATGTTCAAATCTGCTTTCGCACTTTTAAAATTTCGAAGGGTAGCCGCTTTAAATGCGTACTCCGGAAACTCCAATTTCATAAAATAACACCAACACTAACCTATTCTAATGATTCCCTCAACGCGCGTGTTCTTTTCTTAACTTTCGCCCGTCGGTTTTGAGTATCTAAATCTAAATCTCACTTCTCCTATTAGGGCACTCACTTATATACCTTTTGCTCGCGATATTGCCAGCACGTCACAATAAATTCGCGCTAAACTTAAAATTGACCTATCCCAACTGAGCATTCCACTGCGTCTCCACTCTCGCGTCACAATGTCCAACATGGACAATCACGCTACCCTTATACAACACTCGTCGCCATCTTTATTTTACGTGAAAATTTATAAAATCTCCTCGAAGAAATCATATATCCTCACCATATTCATTCAATATATTCACCAGATCATAACTCAACTTTTCATACACATCTTGCACGTGCGCGAATTTTACTTCCGCAAAATTTAACAAACTCCTTCACATTCTATCACCTTCATTCTTGAACGTGTATCTATTTACCATTATTGCATAACATTACAAAAGTTTCTACGAACAAAAATATGCATATGAATCCCTTATTGTACGTTAAAAGAACGTCACAAAATTGTAAATTCATTTATTCGTACGTCTACACTTGTTTCATTTAACCAAATTCCGCTATACCTGGTAGCAGAAGACCCGTAGTTCTACCAGTGTCGTATCAATTAAAAATTTACCCAAAACACCATTTCTCAATCAAATTCAATGCTTTCAACGCGAAAATCTTTTTATCACATTTAACTATTCCTTCATACGATAACTAAGGCTTCATTAAGAAGCCAGTGGCATATCATTTACAACACATACACTACGCATACTCACAAAAAATTCTTCAGCTACATTTGAAACACTTTACATACTTATCAAAATCCTTCACATACACGGTGCGTCAGAATAACCTTACAGTCCTAATAATCATTTTATCCCCAAAATAGTGAAGCAGTTTGACTACGATCCTGTAGGTCTCAATGCTAAAAAGGGCTACAATAAATTTGTTTTGTAGATGAACGTGATTGTTCCCTACACGATTCTTGGTTCTTGTGCTACTTACCGGACTTGCTGTTACTTATTTGTTACCAAATGATTTAATTATTTTTAATTTATATTTCCGAATTAGAGTTAGTTATTTGTTTTGTCTTATTTCGTATTATTTATTTACTTATTTTATACGGATTTGATCTAATTATTTATTTATTTATTTTTTAATTAAAGGTAATGAAACGAATTCTTATGACAATGGTGATGTTTGTATTATTATAGAAAGGGGATTTATAACATTTATATAACGTTAAGTAGGAGCTGATCGCTTACTTCAATCTTAAGCTGTACATTTCTTGTGTTTTGAATCACATTCACACAAATACGTATTTATGTTTTATATACCCCGCGCTACCGTGGGATAGCACTTGTTAAAAGGAACCGTATTTTTTCTCTATAATCCATTTTACACGTACTACAATTCTACTGGTTCTATTATTATCTGTTTATTATTAATTGAAATTTAGAACGTGATTTAGCAATTATTGTAATTATAAGAATGTACGTGCTTGAGTTAAAACCTAGACAAAAGGAGTGGTGTATGTACTTTAACGTTTGCATTACAAAATTCTAGTAAATTAGATTAATATTATTATTTCTTAATTAAGATTCAAACCGCTGGGTTATAAATTTGTTCAAAAACTCACCCTTGTCGTGCCCTAGCGATTGATTTAGCAATAGTCTTTTTTTTACGAGCACATGTTTCACCAATTGCAGGTAGAAGTCGGAGGTCATTTAAAACACGTCCGTTCACATTGACGACTAACTTAACATTCCCTGCATGCAAAATATTCGTATTGAAACAAATAAACAGCACAATGTATTTATTTACCAAACCGACATTCAGTTTAAAAATCAAGCCAAATACTAATGATAATGAACTTGTACAACAAAACGTAATTACAAAATTTAAACACCAAATCCCTTTTTTGCTAGCTTTGTATAATAATAATTTATGAGCTTTAAAGGTTTTAAAAGAAAAAAAAAGCTTAAGAGACTGCTTTTTACTAGATATTTCTTTGGCCCATACGGATTTAATTATTTTCATAATCTGTTTTTCTGAAATTTAAATTAAAAATTAATATTTTAGAAGATTTAATGGAAAAGATACATATGAGAATCAACATTTTAATGAAATTCGCGTATGGTTGATTTAATAAAATTAATTGCTTTGGATATTTTCCCTATGTAGGGCACCTAAAATCGGTACTGAAGGGTTTCTCATTTACCATTTCATTATTTTTGATTCAGTGAAACTAGCCCGGTCAAATAGATTTAGTATTCTAATTTCTAGAGATATGCTTTCTGTTCAAATTATAATTATGTGTTACGGACTCCTATTTATTTAAATCGTATTTTAAGTAATTGATAGTGTGGCAAATGGTTTTTTTTTCTTTATTTACATGAATTACACTCTCTGGCGTTAAAGTAAAATACTGCATATATACATGGTACAGTTTTTTTTACAGATTAGTTTTATGAAGTACTACAGACTAGCTTTACATAAATTTGGTGGAATGTGGACTTCGGTCTTGGCTATCGGCCATCAGAGTTTATTCTGAATAAATTATCGTTATTACAAAACTTTTGTATTGAAAATTCTAAACGTGCTTTCAAAGGCCAGTGAGTAATAACCACTTATTATAAATTTTTTTAGATCATTTCTGCTTCTTACTTTACATTTCATGAAATAGAAGCAGAGAACTTAGCGATGTGTACGTTTGAAAGCTTCATTGAAAATTTATTTTTTTCTGGCTCACTTCCACTAAATCCATAACCTATAACACGTTAATTGTTGGTAAATAATAACTAACATAGTTAGTGTATCGGTATTGGTTTAAATTATATTTAACAAACAATGTTATCTAAGCATATTTGAATTGTGTTGATGCAGCGTTGTAGCAAATTGTAAAGGTTATAAAAAAGGTAATGTGTATGCTGATACAGATGCATTTGATGTAACTAATTCATTCGTATTGCCTTACTTTTAGTTAACGAAGGCATACAGTTTAATTTCTCTCCATATTGATTAAAACCTTGGAGTATCTCGAATTTCCAATACATTCGTAGCATTAAGTTGATTGGGTAAATAGCTTGCATTACTTTGAAGCTGCCACCTATAACACCTTTCATAAATTAGTCGGATAAGCAAGAAGACCAAGATAATAAGCTTAATGCGAATTTGATTGCAATTCAATACTTTGCGGTATTATTAGAATAAAATTCGGTGGTCAACTAAAACTGTGAAAAATGAGTAATGTTGTAACGTCCCTATCGTGAAAAGTGTAATTTGAACTGATTCGCAATAATGCAAATCTAAGAACAAATAAATCGCTAAGTGATCTATCTTGATTTTACTGACAATAATGTTACTATTACTCAAATTAATTGCTTGCCTTACATGGACTTTCCTGACAATAATTGAAGGATTAGAATTTATTTACAAGTCTAATGTTTAATTATTCGCAAACCTCAAATCTGATGAAACGAAGTGGCCGTCTAGTGGTAGGTACGTTGTGCTATTAGGCTGGATGAAGTTAAGTGTTACATCATGTGGGGCAGGCAAAAAACCCATTAATAAATCAAATAACAAAAAAACAATTAAAGGATTAAATATATAACAAAACAGGTTAAGGTGCGTACAAAAGTATAACATTAAGAGAAAAATAAATGAAAAGCAGTTTATATTCACCTAAACACAATAAAAAAACATGTAGTCATACCCACAGTTGTGTTATAAATCAGAATAAAAATCGTAATGCCAAACATGTGGCTCTTTAGAACAAATCATACCGGTCTTTAATTTTCAACAATTTAATTTAATATTAACAAAATATGTTAAACCCCATTAATTAACTTCCCTATCGCGGTAACAATTTCGTTTGTTGCAATAATAAAATTTTCGCGGTCCGCTACCTACAATATTTAATTATAAAATGGTTTTAAATAATGAGTTGTCATTTGAACTTAATAAGTAGCGCTGATAAGTAATTTAGTAAAAAAAAAACAGACGACTTGAATCAAAGTGTAACACATACCATCCGATTTTTATTGTTGACATTCTTATTGTCGTTATGTTATAGTTTACTATTCATTATTTATTTTACACGTATTTTATGTGGTATATTCTAGGTGGCCGCTGTTCGTTAAGGCATCATTTGTCGTAATCCTTATTCTATAGTTTACAGTGTCCCAAGGTCATCCCAAGGACGTCCTTAAAAGCGAAGTTACTCTCAATAATTAAAAGGCTTTAAAATCATCAAGTGCGTAACGTCGTGGAAACCGCAATATGGCGTATGTCCAAAAACCTAAGCTTCAGGAGGGACAAAAAACTGTACCAACTATTTTTTAAAAGCTTAAACATTATTTATTTTACCAATAGTGATTAGGGGCCGTTTCTGGACCAATTCAAGATCACTCGCCCTCTGGTGGTGAGAAATGTAAGCTTTTGGATCTCTTCAAAGTCAAACTTTTGGCGAGCTCCAAAAATTTAAATTGCAGTGTCATCATCATCATATTACAAGGTCACTCTGCCGTAAAACGTTTTGGCGGGAAATTTGGATGTCAAGGTCAAAAGCTACAAATAGAAATTGCAATATCATCATATTACAATTCTTAGAAGTCTAAAAATAGAGTGGATTATTGACCTGTGGGAGTATCGTATGACATTTATTAGTTTATAATAAAAGGCTTTCTTTGCGTGTGCATGATTCAGTAAACTTTTTATAGGCAACCGTGACGAAAGTAATGCATGAAGCAGCTACCCCTAATGTAAAATATACCCCTAGTAGGTGATAGAAATATTTTTTAAGTAGATTTTTCCAGCCCTTTCAAACAAAAAAATTAATTTTTCTCGAAAACGGGCCAGAATTTGCCAAAAATAAATTTAAAGAATCCCCCATCTCACCATGTCGACTTTTCAACGTATCTAAAACGTATATCAAATTGCGGCAGCTACCCCTAGTAGGGGTAGCTGCAAAAAAATCTAAATTTGAAGCGAAAAATAGAAATTGCAAGGTCATCATCATGATCATATTGCAATTCTTAGGAATCTAAAAATAGTTTGCAAGGTCAAAGAGTAATGACCTGCAGGGGTATCATATTACATATCTTAGAAATCTAAAAATAGAATCAGTTCATGGAAACATGAAGAATGACAGGTTGTTATGTATGTATGTACGTTAAAATGTAGATCAAGGTCAAATGGTACTTAGATTGACTAAATTGTGTGAAGGTGAAGGTGAAATAGTTTTCTAAACTAAAAATAGGACAAGGTGGGTATTTAACAAGTTGAAACATGTTGCAAGGGGTTCTCAAATGAAGGACACATTTAGATCAAAATTTAAAGCTAAAAATAGAAATTTCTTCGCCATCATATTACAATTCTTAGAAATCTAAATATGGAGTTTTCAAGGTCAAAGAGTAATGACCTTCAGGTGTATCATATTACATTTCTTATAAATATAAAAATAGAATCAGTGTATGGAAACAAGAAGACTGACTGGTTGTTGTTGTTGTCTATGCTAAAAATTAAACCAAGGTCAAATGGTATATTACAATTCTTAGAAATCTAAAAATAGAGTACTCAATCAAAAGATTATAGACCCGCATGGGTATCATCACATTTCTTAGAATAGAATTTCTTAAAAATAGAATCAGTTTATGGAAACAAAAAGTATGATAGGTTGTTGTCTATGCTAAAAGTAGGCCAAGGTCATACTACAACCCCACCATATGTAAATTACACATGAATCATTTCTTCAACAGTGTTTAGTCCTAGTACAATTGCGAGCAAGTAAAGTCGTTATAATGCAAACAGCAATAGTATCATTCCTGGAGCGATAAAAAAAAATGGACAGCATCTCCTGATGGTAGCAGTCTGATGAAGATTAGCTTACTGATGGAATTCTCAAAGCACACTCTCCCCTCTACCATTAAAAATCGTGATGCAGTAATATATAGAACGACAGTTCCGGTGTCAACTAAAAATTCAAAAGCGTTCTCTAATCAGTAAAGATGGATCTATCTGCATTGAACAATAGCACTTTCTGTAAATCCTTCACGAACGTAAAAGACTTGGAGGTGGGTGCAAAATATAAAGTGTTTGATATGAATACTATCGACACGAAGTATGGTAAACATATTATCATTGAAACCGAGAAGTTTAAGTACATACTTCCCTTACGGTTTTATGTAATACTTCAAAAAAGAAGATCGCATTGAAAAGTTTAAACAATATCTGGCTGAGAAAGACGTGTACATCACCAGCGACGGAATTGTAGGAAAGGCAACTAATTTAACATTTCTGTAAAAAAAAGTAATAACATTATATCTATGCATAATTGTTTGGAAATAAATTTTATATCTTTTATTGCAAAAAATGTCTTCTATTTTTTGATTAAATAAAGAGTAGGTACATCATAATGAAGAGAGTTGCTATTGATGAGACTAAAAAAATGTAGGTCGTAAAATGGTGTCTGCGGGTTTTTACATATTGGCTAAGCTCTTCAAGGTTAAAATTTATTGGTATCATATTACAATTCATACAAACCAATTTTTAAGGTTAAAGTTTATTGACAAGGTATTGAGAAGGTATAATATTACATTTCTTGTGTTAGGCTCTTCAAGGTTCTTAGAGATAGCAAAATAAGCATTCTTAACCAATGACTCATGTAATTGGCTTTGTGCATGCATAGGTCAAGGTGAGTATTGTCGGACTTTGTGCATGCACGGTATTGCTCGGGTATCCTCGTGGAGTCTACCCTTCTATATAAGTTGAAATTTTATAATCACATATCATTCACTTCGATATCATATATAATTATATATATATATATATATATATATATATATATATATATATATATATATATATATATATATATATATATATATATATATATATATATATATATATATATATATATATATAAAGCACAGTTATTGCACAGTAAAATCGCTTACGTATTTACTATTGTAATAATGTGTGTAAACCTAATCAGAAAATCAGTTCTATTTGTTTAAATGTAGCATTTAGAAATACTGCTCGATTGCATTAGCGCATATACAACGCGCTAACCCAGACAACCAGACAAATATAGAAAAGTAATGGTTGTTATAATTGATGTGCAAGGATTCAAAACAGCAAGAAATATATTTACACCTAAGGAACTAGCGATATATAATGGAGAGAAAATTGCTCATTATGTATTCAAGCCTCCATTTTCATGGCACACCTTGGATAGTGAATTTAAAAAACAAGGTAACTGGTTAATTCACAATCACCACTTTATCAAGTGGGAATATGGATATACTTCTCCGTATCTATTCCCTCGTATACTTAGTGATTTCACATCAACAACAGATGAAGTGTATGTTAAAGGACGAGAGAAAGCTGATTATATTCAAAAAAAATTTAAAACAACGTATTACGGTGTTTGAAGAACAACCTACTTTACCCGAACTTAATGCATGCTGTTTTTTTCATACACAAAATACTTGTCACTGCGCTTTGGCTCATGTATATCATTTATATGAAAAAATTGAAATGAAATTCTAATAAATAAAGATTTACTAACATCTATATACATATCTTATTCACATGTACTACCTCAACACTTTTATGAGTATTTCAAAGAAGAACTGGATCATTTTTCCCAAATACAGATAGCTGTAATTCTTAGAAACAAGACGAAATGTTTTGTTGTTGAGAGAGAGAGAGAGAGAGAGAGAGAGAGAGAGAAGAGAGAGAGAGAGAGAGAGAGAGTGAGTGATAAAACTTATCATCACTTTGTGTGGATGTCTTTTCGTATTTATTCATTATTTCAAAAACTTCAACATACCTTGCACATTAGCACCAGGCGCGTATGTAACTCATTTTGCACAAATGCTTATTCTTACATGACATTTATTTGATTGTACACTCATAATACATCAATATATATTTTTGGCCTCCTGAAACGTAAAATTGACATTATAATCTTGTGAACGTCAAGTGTAACTTCATTTTTACGCACACTATTGTAAAAACAACGCTACAATGCAGTAAAATGGTCAGTAAATTGTAAACTTTCAGAAACATAGGGAAAATGTATGAAGTATAAAATAATAAAATATGTTTAAGGAAACTTTAATTTACACCTTTTCCGATGAAATACATGTCCAAAACCACGTTATTTTTACATTTTTGGTTAAAATTGTAAGGTACCGCCATCTCTCGATAATATAAACAGTGATGACGATAATTGACAGCTTGACAGGAGTTAGTAAAATTTGATATTTTAGCAATTTATTAATGTTGGTTATATTTATCGATATCCCAGTTTTTGAATTTACACGAACATAATTTGATATTGTTCTATTCAATGCTATTAAACGGAACATTGTTAAGGACAGTACATTTTTTGTGACATAATTACGATTGAATAATAACTGCGTTCATTATCCTATAATTCTTGAAGCAGTAGTATTCACGTAATGTAAATTTAGAGTCCTAATCAAACTAAATTAAAAAAAAATCATGTTTTAAGTGCTGTTTGTAGTTTCAAAATTGAATTGGTTAATTTAAGGACCATTTTGATACATTTATACATGAAATGGTTAAAATGCATGTGTTTTTTTTGAGCTTACGTAAGTACAAAAAGTTGTGTTTTAAGTGCTCTTTGTTGTTTCAAAATCGACTTTGTTAATTTAAGAGCCGTTTTTTTCATATTTTGTTAAATTTATACATGAAATGGACAAATCGCCACTTATAAAACACAACTTCGTTGAAAAAATACATTTTTTTTCTGAGAATTAGGTGCAAATTTTAAATTTTCAGTACCTTGACCTATGCATGCAAAAAGCCAGCTACATGAGTCATTGGTTAAGAATGCTTATTTTGCTATTTCTAATAATCTTGAAGAGCCTAACATAAGAACTGTAATATTAAACCTTCTCAATACCTTATCAATAAACTTTAACCTTGAAAATTAGTTTGTATGAATTGTAATATGATACCAATAAATTTTAACCTTGAAGAGCTTAGCCAATATATAAATACCTGCAGACACCATATTATACGCTACATTTTTTAAGTCTCATCAATAGCAACTCTCTTCATTATGATGTACCTACTCTTCGTTTAATAAAGAACTAGAAGACATTTTTTTGCAATAAAAAATATTTCCAAACAGTTACTTATACACAGATATGTTATTTTTTTTTTACAGAAATGTTAAATTAGTTGTCTTTCCTACAGTTCCGTCGCTGGTGGTGTACACGTCTTTCTCAGCCAGATATTGTTTAAACTTTTCAAGGCGATCTTGTTTTATGAAGTATTCATAAAATCGTAAGGGAAGTGTGCACTTAAAGTTCTCGGTTTCAATGATAATATGTTTACCATACTTCCTGTCGATAGTATTCATACGTACGTACATACGTACGTACATACGTACGTACATACGTACGTACATACGTACGTACATACGTACGTACATACGTACGTACATGTACACATACGTACGTACATACTCGATACGTGATCATACGTACTACATACGTACAGTACGTGACATACGTATGACGTACGTCATCGTACGATACTACGTACTCGTACCACGTACTACTACGGTATCATATCGTACATACGTACGTACTACGTACGTACATACGTGCGTACATGCGTACGTACCGTACGTACTACGTCGTACATGACGTCATACGTACGTACATCGTACGTACATACGTACGTACAGTCGTACGTACATACGTGCGTACATCGTACGTACAGTTACGTCATACTACGTACGTACATACGATACGTACTCATGCGTAGCAGTACTATACGTACGTACTACGTACGATGCGTACATACGTACGTACATACGTGACATACGTCGCATAACTACGTACGTACATACGTACGTACGCACGTCTACTACGTCTACTGCGTACATACGTACGACATACGACACGTACGTACATACGTACGTACATACGTACGTACATACGTCGTCATACGTACGTACATGTACGTACATACTTACGTCAGCATACGTCACGTCTACATACGATACGTACATACGTACGTACATACGTACGTACATCGTACGTCTACATACGTACGTACATACGTCGTACTGATACGACGTCTACATACGTGACTACGTACGCACGTACGTACGTACATACGACGTACATGTACGCATAGTCGTACATAGCGTACATCGCACGTACGTACATACGTGACATACGTACGTACATACGCGTGTACACGCTACATGACGTACGACTACATACGCTACATCGCTCTACGTAGCACTGTACATACGTACGTCGCAGCGTACATGACGTACACTACGTAGCGTACATACGTACGTACTACGTACGATACTGCATACATGATCGTACGTACTCGTGCGTACATCGTAGCATACGTGTACACGTACGTACATTTACGTACGTACATACGACGTACATACGTCATACGTACTACGCTAGCGTACGTACATACGTACGTAGCATACGTACGTAGTCGCATCGTCACGTACGTGCGTACAGTACGTACTACGTACGTACTACTGATACGTACATCGTCGACGTACATCGTACGTACGATACGTACTACGCATACGTACGTCATGCGTACGTACGTACATACACTCGTGACATCGTGTACGTACATACTGCTACGTACGTACATCGCTCACTACGATACGCGTACATACGTCGTACATACGTACGTACATTACGTATTCGCATACTACGTACTACGCCATACGTACGTACATACGTACGTGTCATTTCCGCGGTGATGTTATCTTTATCGGCTACTTTTCCTAGTTTACGTTTCTTATTGCCTCTTGTATTTCCTCTTGTTTCTATTGCTTGTTCTTCATTACCTTCTTGAACCTCGTCCTCTTGGTTTTATATATCCGCCTATGTTTACTCTTCAAAGTATTCTTTCCAACGGTCCAAGATTTCATCTTCATTTTTTATTATATTTCCAACCTTATCTTTTTTATTGAGCATGATACATTGCTTTCTTTTCCCTGAGTTGTTTTAATGTACCATAGAACAGTCTTTGGTACTATTTATAGTTTTCCGTCATTTTGTATCCAAATTCTTCCCATGATTTTTCTTTGGCCGTTTTGATTGTTATTTCTTTCCTTTTTTCTTCGTATGTCTCCTAATCTTCGGCTCCTTTACTGATTAAATATTTTTTCCATGCTTCTTGTTTCGTTTTTACCTTTTTTCGTATCTCTTCTGTTCACCATTTAGTTTTTCTCTTGTTGTTTGTTATATTCTTTTTTTCGCAGCTTTCTTCCACTGCTGTAAATATACTTTTCTTGAAGTGTTTCTTCTATTTCTGTGTTTTTCCCATTTCCTTTCAGTTTTTCCTCTATTAGTAGTATTTATCAGTTTTCTGATTCGTTATTATACTCATTACTCTTCTTCATTTTCTCCCTAATTTTTGTCTCTTCATTGAATGGTGATCTGTCACTTACCATTCTACCATTTTTCTTCCCTTACATTTCGTATATTTCCATAATTGTTTTGTCTCATAGTTTCTTGATTTTTACCAGCTTGTTTTTCCATTTATTCGATAGTGTAGCTTTTGTCATCTAGTATGAACTTGTATCTTAGAATTGCTTTGTGTCCTTTAGCCCACACTTCTTTCATATGTGTGACCAATTGTTTCCTTTGTTCCTGTACTTGCTTGCCATGGTATTCAGTTATTCATTTCCCATCCTTTAAGCTTTTTAACGGCTTTTAGCACTTATAGTTTCTTATTCCTTGATACAAACTAATTTTCCATTTCTTTAATTCCTTGTACAATTATTTTGTTCTTCGGTATTTCCTTTTCCATGATCTCCATTAATTTCTAAAGTTCTATATTTTGATTTCTCAGGGTTTCGTTTTTTTTTAGGTGTGCATTTTCTTTATTTCCTGTATATCGGCGAATAATGTATCCATCTTTTTTCTACGCGGTCATTACGCGTTTCCATTTTTTCAAGCTTGTTTTTAATTTCCTGTAAAATAGAATTTCCATAATTTTGTATTTTCGCTCCTTTCTTATTTTGACCAATTTCATATAATAAAATTATAATAACACTGTTTAATTCACTTATTTAATTATATGTTCTTTATTTTAGAATATTTGCACTTTGACTATTCTCATTCATTGATATTTAAATTTGTTTTTTAGTCGCGACGTTTTTGCTAGGTAATGCTCGATTGACGAAATTATTTATCGCCGCAGTCACGTACGCGTCCGTTCACTTTGCCTTGCTAAACTCAATTACCAAAATTGATTCTTCTCGTTTAAAAAAATAAAGTAGAAAGGAATATTCCTTAAAAGAGAATGGGAATTTATTAAAAACGTTTTTATTTATTTCAGCACCTTACGCTTGTCTTTTGTGTGTAAATATTTTTTGTTGGTTCTAGTTTTTTCAGAAATTTTGCCTTTACACCAACAATTTTTATTGTTGGGTTTCATAGAGTGTATTTGATTATAATCAAGAAGATTCCCATATTGTCGTGTACAAGCCACCCAACGTTTGATGCGGTCTTTAGCAGATAATAAAGTTCAAAATGAACGTTGGAATTCTGAACTACCCACCATACAAAGGTGGGTAAATGGGAATATCTGAAGGTATCATTAATAGAGTAATTAAAAACAGTCGATATATTCATATAATAAAATGGCAGTTGAAGATCGTGAAAGTGCAAACAAAAATCAATTTTAAATACTCTTATCTTTCTTTAAAGTTTACAATCGTGAGGTAAATCTTTTGAAAGTGCCAAACCGAGATATTACCAAGACATTCAAATATTAATATTATTTTATTAATATTTGACGATTATCATAGATGAAAATAATTATTTGGCCGAAGTCATCAACCATGTAATTATTTTAAAAAAGTTTATACATTTTGAAGAGATTTGCTTCATGATTGTGAACGTTTGAAAACAGCCAGGGGCAGCGATAGCTTGTTTATCAATGTGTTTCACATGAAAAATGGCAATTTATGTGGAAGAAAATCCGCATAAATTGGAATAATCGGTACCTATTGTGGACCCTTCTACGAAGAGTAACTGCGAAACTAATTAGTATCTTATACAAAATACGTTGCCCGATATGAGAGATATCTATAATTTTGTGAGATATCTGGTTTGTGCACGATTGAGCTCTTCCTGATTTTCAATGAAATGTTAGAATTTTACTTTATCCGAGCTAACATGAGAAATACGTTATTTTTTGCTCTTATTATTATTAATGTTTAATCAGCATCCTAACCAGTATTTCTCTTTTTATCCTTCCTGAAATATATAATTCCTATTTTACCTTAGATATAGTGGCCTGAACAATAATTCTTAATATATATTTCCCCGGTGTGGATACTCGTGGGGCATATAAGGAATTATTTAGATTAAATTAAAACTGTACTCTTATCCGCTTCAGGAGGATACCCTTTGCGAAGGCTGCCATCCCTTTTTTCTTCCGTTTCCGGGTAATTTTTACCCAGAGTTGAGATCCTTAACTGTAGGGGCTACACTTCTCTATAGTTTCTTGTTATCTCATTTAAACCGCATTTAAAAATCATAAATACATATTTAGAAATATAAAAATGAGTTACTCCACCTCTTCTTTACTCACCAGTTTTTCTATTTTGTCTCCTGCGTCCTCCACACGTAAGCAAGTAACCCGAAAATTTAGTATATTTTGTTATAATAACCAGTTTAGGAAATTAACCGTTCTAAATTAGTTTTCTGGTACCTGACATTTAACCATAAATACAAATTTTCCATTAACAATTGACAGCAGAATTAAAGCAAAATGTATCTTTCCCGATTATTTTTGATTAAAATGCATTCAACAATCAATAATCACTGGTCGTTTTAAACCCAAAATCAACCCCGACTTAATTAATGTTGTACTCTCCTAAGATAGTAGTTCGATTAATTCTGTAAATTATACCGGGTGTCAACGAGACCATGTATCAGGCCCTCATTTTTTTATGTTTAATAACATTTTATTGAAATTTTGAGCATGTATGTAAGAAAGGCCTGTGGAATTTTTGACTAAATCAAAGTTTTAATATCACCTCCGGTTCGACCGGAAGTTTCCTTGATTTTCTTATTTCAGGTAGCACCCTGTATATATTTTTCCATATTATGGTATGTCTTGATTTTTTTCATAACATTGAAGAATAAGTAGTAATCTTCGAAATTATTTAAGAAAAAATATGGGTCCATATTTAAACCTTGGAAATAGGGCTTGTTTTATTAAGAAAAAAGCGAATAAAGATTATTGACATTTAAAGCAACTTTAAAAACGTAATAAATGGTTGGTATGTTCATTTTCAAGTCAATGACAATTCATTCTTACGTTTTCATGATTAAAATATTTGTTTTGTAAATTCGTTGATTTTTCATCCCCAACTTTTCGAAAATGCTAAAATGGCCCGTATTTTTAAATAAAATACGGACTTATCATACATAGTTGTACTCAAAACGTCAAGACAAATAATAATATGGAAAAAAATATACAGGATGGTACCTGAAATAAGAAAATCAATAAATATTATTAAACATAAAAAATGAGGGCCTGATACATGGTCTCGTTGACACCCGGTATATTGATTGCATTGATAACCGTTCACACGCAACTAGGGCATGTTTATTTTTCCGAGACGCACTTAATTATTCCTTTAACTAGATAGTATAAATACGTTTATTGCAACCATCATCTATATCAGCAGTAACTCTAATCTTCCTGAAGGCGGGTAGATTAAAAAAGGAAATTCAGAATTATTATAAACCGTTTCCGTGGCGGTATCTCACTACATTTGTTTTATGATTATATCCACCGGAAGAATACTTTTTAAACCTAAACTGTATTTTATTTAGAACAATAAATCATATGGCACACATAATTTAAATTTTGCGTTTCTTTGAGTGTTTAGGCAACCAAACATTCCAAGAAACAGTGAAGCTAACGAACTAACGATAATGCTTGAAATCATAGTTTTGTACAACTGAAAAAACCCTTAATGTCCTTATAGTGTGTTATTTTCCAATAATGAACCTATTTTTAAACACGTTAGAAGCGATATAATGCCCTTGGGCATTATGAAATTACTATGGAAACAAACTATGTTTGGTGAAACTTTTATTAACATCAAATACAGAAGGCACCACGGGTGTTACAACATTCCCGTGACACCCTTGGTACCTTAATTACTACAATAGATCAGTACAGTATAGATTTTTTTTTATTTGTATTCGAGCACTCATAATAATCCAAAATAATTTAATGATGTATTACAAGTCTAGGTTAATAGTTTTTTTAAGCTTCAAAATTCGAAATTATTGCTTTTTTCACAGGAGGCCTTGATTACACGTGGCTGACATCATGAAACAAATGAATGCCTCATCTCATAATTTCAGATCGCTAAGTTGTAAATGAATTACGTCTTTATATTTGTTAGCCACTTAGTATGGCTGAAGAAGCGAAAATTTAAATTTTTTGTTACATTACTTTTTGGCACCAAAACCCAAAACTTATTATTTCTTTTTTCCACGTAGTTGTTGTCCGCTATGGTACTATTCAATCCTTACTTCATTTATGCTTTGTTATTTTTTGATGGCAGAAATTAATCTCCATATATTACGCTGATTATTTCATTTCATGTAACGTGGACGAGAACAGTGTATCTTTAAAGTAATTCAGTACGGTTGCACCTCTGGAGGAAATATGGCGCTATCACATAATTTATTAAAAGCGTCAATTGCAAAGTTGACCCGAACAAATGCCAGTGGCGGAAGATGAGGCATTGATAGTGCAACATCCGTTTAATACCCTAGTTGTAATCCATCTAGTTCTATGTGTCGTTAAATACTTTAACAAGAATGCTGCATTTTCCAATTCCCACTTCGTAGTCTAACATTGTTTCTGGATTAATTGTTGGTTGTAGTTGTTTAATTTGAGCAATGTTACGGGTACAAATGGTAGTAGAACGTAAGTAACAGATAAGGGAAAGGGTGACAGTAGCTCAGTGGTAATAAAAGCCGTGGACGTATTACTGTTTTAAGCGTTTAAGATAGCTCGTAATACTTAAGTCGCAATAGGGGTTTGTCGCAAATCATTTGGGCGCCAGGATGTTTGTAAATGTCTGTAAAGGGGTCGTAGTACTTAAATACGAAAAGTTTTCAGCTAAGGTCCCATACAAACAAAAAAACTTGCTTACATTTTGACCCAAATCCAGGTGAATTCGTGAATTACCAGACGGTAAGTTGGTTTCTATAAAACTTCAAAACATTTGCAAATACCCGCAAAACAATGATTTGCGAAAATCCAGCTGATTGGTTGACGATCTAATTGCCTTAAATTAAGTCACGTTATATCTAACTTCGAATTAAATTATATTTACAAAACTCGAAATAACAAATGCTCCAATAGAGTAATTCCTATAATGTAAAATATCCGGTAAAGCTTTTACTAATGTAATGACAAATAAATGAACATTGGCGCACCTTCGTTGCGTAAATGAAAATAAATAAACTACTCGGTAACTTGCACGTACAAAAAATATTTAAACCCTTAAATTTTCTGTTACCTAATTAATAATGCAGTATATTATTAATCAGAGTGATACTGAAGTCAAAATCCGTTCAATTTTGTAAACCTTAGCAGTTAAGGTGGGTTGATGCTTACAAGTTTTAATTCTCCTAAATAATATATTCTATTTTAATTTTAATTAATAGCAAAATGAGTACCATTAACGCCGCTCGCATAAATTTGACATATTTTGCCATAGGTAAGTTTGTATAGCATAAACGGAATAAAATAAACAATAACATCAAAATAATATTGTTAACATATTGGTGAATACACTTTTACATCAATTTGGCCACCTGAAGTAAAATTTGTAAACCAAGAATGCGTATTCATCCGCCCCAAATATAATTAAACAAAAACAATCTTTTTTAAAATTGTCTACAGAACTCAATGTATGTAAGTAATTACCTTAGTTTTTACTGTAATGCGACCTAGGTATTTCTCGTAATTGACCCTCAAGGTGACGGATCGATAGATACCCTCATACAACTTCCAATGCACTACATTACCATCAGCAACTGTCAGTTCATTTTTTTGATTTGTTTAAACACATATTTCATGACGGCAATATTTAAGTCAAAATTAGCTGATTTGATCACTGTATCATCTGGTTTAACATAACTACACATTAATTTATTTACAAACTTTATTTGTCCTTTATGTACATAAATTTATGAAAACGACACTTTTATAATTACAACAATTTATCTATCTGTTGGGTAGCCGTGAACGCGGTGAGACTTCGGTATGCCCAATAATTATATTGAATTTGCAAGCTATGAATCCGCAAGCATCTGCGAATTTAGTCCACAATGAGAAAAAGCACTAATCTTAACATAACTTCCTCTTAGTAGTAAAGAATGTAACTTCAAACAGCCGATAAACGACACTCAACTATCACCGGGGTGGCCGAATATTATACAAAAATAAGGGGGTATGGGAAACTTTCCCTATGAAACTTCAATAACCCCAACACATGATACGCTCACCACCCGCGTTCGTCCTCTTCCCTCAAAAGCTGATTAGAACACCTTAACGAAAACCAAAAACCCCCTTTCCCCACAAAATCAGGTTATTCCTTTAAATCGTCGCATGAATTGCCCATGCCCAAATTGTATGTTTGGCCCTTCCCATGAAATAATCTGACTTAATACGTAGAAACGCACACATCCTGTTCTTCAAACCGAGGCACTGTTATTCAAATAAATTTTCTATACCGTCCACCAAACAACTCAATACATGAAATGAACTGGTAAACTTAAAACTTGTAGAAATATTTGTACGTGTCTGAACCGTTCGTTATCAGCTGCACTACAATAAAAAACTACTCCAACATATTATGTTACTTACAACTCTTTTCATGCAACATGACATTAAATTCCTTTGAAAATTACATTTTTGACAACAGGTTTCAACAATGTAATTTTAACCAGACTAAACTATAGTTATCGATTAGTTAAACATAGGAATACCCACTATTT
Organism: Vesta saturnalis; assembly: GCA_036346205.1. Classification (NCBI taxonomy): domain Eukaryota; kingdom Metazoa; phylum Arthropoda; class Insecta; order Coleoptera; family Lampyridae; genus Vesta; species Vesta saturnalis. The sequence continues at coordinate 4,156,363 of JARFJB010002396.1, forward strand.
ACAAAATAAATCTTGAACTCCCATATCAAATTTCTTTCACTAATTTATATCGCTAACGTAAACCAAATCTTAATTTAAAAATATACCATTCACAAAAACTGGGTGCTATATCCTACTCCAATTTGTAATCACTCCAAATATCGTCAACAAGCTAAAAACATGTAACCAAATTAATGCTTCCACAATTGAATAAGCTCCAATAACCCAACATGATAAAACACATTATAATTTCTACATAAAATTCGAGAGAAAAGAGAAAAAGAAGGATTCTGTGGCAGATTTCAACCACACGTGACAGCAAGAGAGCGAATACAGGTTATCTGGCAAGAAAATAAACAGTAGTGGTACAGTATTAGCGTCCGTTAATACGTGGAATCTACGCAAGTCAGGAAAAAGTGGTGGAGCAATCTTAAACGTTCTATCGACATACTAATGTCTGGATCGACCCAAAGTTGATTTGCTAAAAGATTGTAAATTTCAGGAAAAATTATTTCCCGCCGATGTAGTGTATGGTGTTTCATGAGTATTGAGTGCAGTATCCTTTATCGCGTTTAAAATTTTGTCGCACCCAATTTTTGCAACATTCGCGGTATGATTATGTTGGTTTGGACCGTTAGACACAACAGCTTCACCGCGCGTGGTTATTCTTGCTCTCCACTTGGTAATTTGAAAATTTTCACATTTCCAATATACTTAATTATGTACCACTTTATCCCTATAATACAAAAGATTGTTAGCAAACAATTTTCGCCTCTTTTCACTATCCACGAATTGAAGAGCCATTTGGATACCCTGTCGTGCAGTCAGTGAGCCTAGCTCACTATTGCCAGAACTTATAGAAATGTTTATATGTTTAATTCTGATGAGCTAAAATTTAACGAGTATATGAGCATTATGCAACTACCCCTAATGATATATTAAGAAGTAAAAGGTGTATTAAGCTCCAAACATTTATCTACTATTAATGGGACATAATTATTTATCCCTTTTCATTAATGCTTAACATTTAATTAAACATTCTAACAATTTTTTTTCAACTAACAATTAAGACGTAAAACGTAGATAAAGCTTCCATCACTTTATAGTTTTAATGCGACATTACTAGTAATCGCTTTTCATTAATGCTTAAGTTTTAGCTGCTTGTGCAGCTCGTGGTTTTTCTTTCTGTAATTTAATAATTAAATTTTTTTCCCGTAAGTAATTTCAATATCTATAGATTTTCAGGTTGTTCAAAATTTTTCTTACAGCACAATGGATGTTTTTAATTAATTGTTCAAAAATTTTTGGTATATAACCTCAATAGAAATTAACCACATGCGTTGATCCATTTATATTAAGTCATTAATTATTAAATTGTTAAACTTTATTGGATTGAATGACGGATTAAGCATCTACGTCTGACAATTCAGTCCCATAATTCAACATGGGTCTGAATTTCCAAATTGTTCTCGTAAGGGTATTTAATGTTTTATACAACTAGGTAAATATAATAGTATAAGTTTTTTAAAGAGGTGACGATGTTTTTCTCATTGTAGGAAGGTAGATTAACCCTTTTAAATTTGAATTTTAATACAGAAGTTCTCATGAGTTTCCTCTTCAAGTCCTCATTGGTTTATTCCTGTCCTGTACTGTTCCTGTCTTGTTCAATTTACTTAATCGCAAGATTTCCCTTTGATGGAACCTTAGGTAAAAGGGAATCTTGAATTTTATTCATGATATCTAGGTCAAAATATATCTTGATATTTTAAATGTACGCCTTAGGCGGTTTAACTATGCACATGTAGTGTTACATTTCTTTAAATATAAGTACTTGTAAGTATTCGTTAGTTCTTTCACACAAGATGTTACAGTTTAATATAGTTTAAGGTCTGAAGATGACAGTTTCTTGTCGAAACTAGTCACCATTTGTATTTTTATTAATTCAAGTATACCATTGTGGGAAAGGTTGAATGTCATTTAACTATACCTTAGCTTAAGATTTAATTAAACATTCTAACAATTTTATATTCCGAAGTTTTTCCAAGAATTTTACTGTCGAAGAATTAAGTTTTCGAATAATTGGTTCCGAAAAATTTGCCTTCGAAGAAATGTCGTCGAATAATTGTGTGGACACTTCAGCAAAAATGAGGTGTATGAATATTCTTCGCCTGAAAATCGCTGGGTATTGGATACAAGATGTTTTAACGAACATCAATAGACATATGTTAAGAAGAGTTACCTATAAGGTGTTGGAGAACTGTGAAATTAAAATGGAGAGAGGCATGTGTCGTAAATTTGTTTTTTAGATTTTTTTCTTATCTTTTTTATATTGCTTTATTTATGAGATTTGTTACACGTCCAAACCGCACTAGGCGTCGTGTATGCTTACCGAAATAACCGAGTTGCCAAGCCAGCTGCAGTGGAAATGGGCGTGGTCGATGTAAGGAGTAAAATGATTGTAGAGTAGTTTCAAACACCTTACACTTACCATTAATCTACAACTCGCAAAGCTCAGTCCGTGAGGAATTGTCTCTAGGCGCCACTACAATCTTACATTTTGTTAAAATAAATAGTCTTAGGCGGGATGGTAAATTAATCCTATCTTACTGTGGAAGATAGGATTTCAGCCTACACAGTAAAACCATTCACCATTCAAATTCAATTACACTTCAAAATGAATTGATCCAAAAGCTTAAGAAAATTCTGAAATACACGGGTCGTAAACTTATTGAACACATCCTGTACAAATGAAAATTCCCAAATCGTAAGACGTTAATTTGAATACTTTTTAAAGATCTCTCGTATACCTGTAAATTTATATTTCGTACTGTTATAAATATTCCCAATTTAGAAAATTTTAAATAAAATAAACGAAATCGGTTTAATAATAAATTGTTATCTCAACAAAATGTTCGTTGATTGCTGAGTAATTCAAACATGGAGCGGTTAGTGCTTGTATCATCAATAAAATCGTTATATTTTATTACTACTATATCTTTAAAATCGTATTTAGACATTCATTAATAGGTTTAAACTTTAATATTTCAAAACTGTAATTTATACTGAGTAAAAAAGTAATAAGTGCTTTGTTAGTAGTGTTCTGCATTAATATTTCAAAGCTAAAATGGAATTTTGTGATCGATCTGGCTCATTACGCAATTTGCAATCGATCTTTAAATTTGAAAATATGCAAAGACTAATTTCACTTATCAGAAGGTGTAACCAGTTAGACACACATTTGACACAAATAAACGACAAAATCAATTAAACAGTGGATATGTATTGACAAATTCGCATGTAAATATATGCAACGGCGTTGTTTTAAAAAAACCAACAAACACATCAATACGTTAAGACTAAAATTACTCAATTCCTAAAACTAAAAACAACAACATAACTAAAGTTCGATTACCTTTTTTTCTCTTTGTATGAACCGTAATTAACGCAACAATAACAAAAAAAAATGTACTTAAAAGCTAATCGTATTTGTCTTGGTTCAATAAAATTTAAATCTAATTCTTACGTATTACATTAATTAATCTTGTTTCGGTGCGGTAGTTGTAGTCCATACGATCTGCTTTCGGTAATCCTTTTTAAATTCTTAAATGCACTATGCAAAAAACACAAAAGGTAGCCGTATTCGCCCTACGCACTTGGTTGTAGTACTCACTAACACAGTGTTTATGGTTTATTCACTCGCATACCGGGTATACATCACATTATACTGTGATGTTTGCCCTTTAAAACGTTTACCACAATGAAAAATGGTTACTTCCATATACACATTAAAGTTCTTTGCTTTTATACAATCAATTTGGTATTACTAACGATTGTACACATTCTATGTCAATGATGATCACCAACAACTTAACTAAATTTTACAAACCATTCTTTCGGTCACTTAAATGGTTACCTTCGGTTCTCTTTATAATAATGTTAGATCACGCGTCCCACAACTGAACACTAGTAACAAAATATTTGCTGTGTTAACTTCTAATCTGCCTAAGCACTTTTTATTTCTTCAACTAACAATGTATTGAATTATTTAGTTGTGAATGTCTATACGATTTATCCCCTTCTGGGTGCTATCGCTATACTTGCTCTGCTAAACTATAATTTTCACAAATAAACTCCAACACTAACCTTTCTAATCTTATGAAACGCGCGCCAAGCTCAAGCTCTGCTCGAGCTATCTAAAACCTCTAACCAACTAATTAACCCACCCCTCAAATTTGACACTCGGTTATATACCTTCTGCCCGCCATATTGCCAATACGGCACATTCAATTCGCGCTAAAATTAAAATTCACCTATCACAATTGAGAATTTCGTGCGTTTCTTTACCGCATCTAAGGTTCTAACGTGGAAGAAGGCGCTAACGATGCGAAGTAAACGTAGCCATCTTAAATTACTTTGTAAATTCACTAAAAACTTTCTGAAGAAATCATCAATTGCAATTACATTCACACTGTAGATTAACCAGATTATCCCTCAACTTTCTATGCAAATCTCACATGTAGGCGAATTCTATTTCCGCATAATTTATCGAACTCCCTCACATTGTATCAACTTCATTCTTGAACTGCATTAAATTTTCCTATTGCATCATATTAAAAAATGTTCTACAAACAAATATATGTATACATATTCCTTAGTGCACGTTAATAAAACATCAATATATCATAAACTCACTACATCTACAATCATTTCTTTAGTCCAAATTCCTCCATACACAGTAGCAAAAAGTCCAGTAGTTTTACCAGTGTCTCAAAATATTATTTCTTAACCAAATTTAACGCTTTCAACAGGAAATATTTCTACAGCATTCAAATATTCCTACACACGATAACCAATGCCTCACTAAATTCCAGTGGCGTATCATTACACCAACTTACATTACGCATACACACAAAAAAAATTCGTTTCATGCAAACCTGCTTCAGTTACATTCAAAACACGTTACATACGTTATTAAAATACTACACATACATGGTGCATCAAAATAACCTTACAGATGTTTGTTTCATAGTTATATTAAAGTTCTGTTTAATTATTATGTAATTAGATATTGTAAGCATAGTAATAAAAAGGAAATTCTTAACCAGAAATCGAAAATATCTTTTGTTGCCTTGATATCAATTTTTAAATAAGTAAGCCTATTTAATCTTAAGGAATGGAATAATGACACGAGCATTCTTTTGTTCCACGATGGCGGCCACGCGGCCACAGCCTATTATGAGAAAAACAATAATTTAGAATTTGAAGTTTAAGAAAACTATTAACCTAGACGTATCATTGAAAAGCTTTTGAACAGCTATTTCCAAAAATGTAATATGTGGTCGATAGATAATAATAAGTTCATGTAAATATCTCGAAAACAATTAAAGCTAGGAAATTATTTTTGTCATTATTAAACTCTTTCTGTAAAAGTGCCCGAATAATGTATTAATCAAAAAATCATAATATTACTCATTTGCGAGCTGCCTCAAAAACCACAAAAGATAAATCAAATATTAACGCGGATCTAAATTTGTAATAAAGTTCTCTGAAACTTTCCTATTTTAACCAACCCTGTCGCTAACACGATTTCCGAGATAGCCAATACATGTAAGCCAATTAAAATACTTTTTTTAATGGTGTATTTTTCTATTTATATTTTATATAAATTTATACCTCCCGATAACAATTACCATTATCGTCATCAGTAAATGATAATATCTGAAAGAACCACTTCAGATGTTAAAACAAACTTATGAAATATGAAGAAGATGTAAACGCTCTCAAGTAATTCTTACAGGTATTACTATTTACTGAGGACGATAACTGTAATTGTTATCGAAATGTATAAATTTATACAAAATATAAACAGAAAACTACAACACTTAAAAAGCCCCAAAGATAAGTATTTTAATTATGTATAATAATCCAGAAAATTTACATTTTCATACATGTAAGCCAAGCCAAATTTGACTGGACTGTTTTGCTTTTTTTATTTCTATCCTCTTTCTTTTTACGTTTGCAAAATTGAACGGTTTTTATTCTCTAAAACGATGATGTGATATTTATAATTTTTCATTCGTAGTTTACCTACGTGTGTTGCACATTGCTTGCGGATGTCAAAGATGAACATGTATAATGGATGGTACACTAATGTATTATGTTAATGTTGTTAATTTATTTACTTTGACGTAGTTTAATTTTTATTCAACGGTGGCTTGTTATTCAGTTAAGAACATTTTTTTTCGAAAATAAGGAAAAGTTAAAATGTTTTTTTAATATGCTTTAATATTACTTTAAAAGTTGTAGAGAATGATATATTGGGTATTACACCATAAGTTACGAACCGTCTATTTGGCGCAGTCAGGTTTTTTCATTATAGATATATTAGTTTAAAAAATGTTTCTAATGTAACATTAGGAGATATAAATGGTAGATGCGCGCAGTGGTAATCGTGTTGGAGTTGATCTTGCACGCTGAAGCGACAGTAGTTTTCCAGAGTTCGTGCGAAAATGTTTGTTCGCGCTTTTCGTACCAATTAATATCTATGTCGTAAAGTTCTACGTTTTCTTTTTTTATTTCTAATAGGTAACTTTATTCCATATGTAATAAATTTTCGTCAACTTAATAAATTTTTAAATTGGTTTAAACGCGAAACGTTTGATTGTGTTAATAAAGTTTTTTGTGTAAGTTTGAGTTTTTTTAATTTAGAAAATCAATCTTGCTCAGCGAATTGCTGTTTTGTTGTTAATTGTCTTACGTATTTTGAACATGATATATTATGAAAAGGGAGGGAATTAAACCTACAGATCCTTGAAGGAATTTTAATCAAAGCTTTTAAGTAATTGCTGTTTTGTATATTTAGAACATCAAATACGAAAATACTAAAAGAATAAGAAATCGATTTAAATTGCCAAGATATATTACCGCTGAAGTGTTCCGATAACTTCAAAATAAAGGTAATTTACTTTATCCTTTAGGCTAATGGATTCGCAAACCCCTCTTTAATTGAATACGGCCAAGTTCACCTATAACTTTTTCAATCAGAGAAAACAAAAACTTATTGATAAAGGAAATACTTTTCTATTAAATTTCCATTGATTCACTCATTTCCGTGATAATCAGATTTGTTAAATATTTGACCTTAATCATGCGTGCTATTTGATCCATATTTACTTCGTTAAACAAAGACCTTTTGCATACTGTAACGCTTACAGAAGAAGATTGTTGAAACTGTTCAGGGCTAAAAGAATAATTGCGTGAAACAACCCAATTGTTCTAATTGTGGTGAACAATTAATTATACGTTTAGTAAAATTGGTCGAAGAGAATTTATGGCACATTTTATGGTAACCAATTCGCAAACAGGGTTCTGTTTTATAGAAATTAATGGATAACATTCCCATAAAATATACTCTATACTGATTTTTACCGGAATTCGTCGCTAATTCATAAATGCTAGGCTTCATAAAATTGTAAAACACACTCGGTTCCACCTAATCTCCAATAACACGGATTTTTCGAAGCTCATTTAATATGAAAATGATACTTCCATTAAAGATTAGTTTACCTATCATTTTTTTTTTCGTAAAAGATATTTAATATCGTGCAATCTTGGAGAATCGATAAAATAGCTTTCTTTACTTTACTTGTGTCGTTAAAAGCTGCTTTAAAAAGTGATAAATTATACAAAAGGTGTTTGGTTATGCTCGAACGCTTTGAGTCCAAATGAATTTTCTGACAGTTTCAAACATATAAATTTTGTTTTAAAATTTCAAAATGATGAATTTCTTTTCACTTGCATGCGTTTAAATAAAGATGGTTAGGTAAGGTTCACATCATAAATGATCAGCACTTAATCTTTCTTCAAAACAGTTTCCTAACGATATCAGTTTTATATACTTTTGGGTATTGTAAGTACTTTAAGTTTAGATTTTGATTTATTGTTTGTTTTATTTCATAACTTCGTTTAGTATTAGTATATTATTGATTGTTCTTTACGCCGCCCATATAAATTCTTTCAAATTTAAGAAATTTTGTGGTTTTTGACAAATATGTTAGTTTGCCTTTGTACACGTTTTCATTTCAAAACTTATCTCTATAAAGTCATTCAACTACCTTTGTAATACTGTAATCCTGTTTATTTCTTGATAATGTAAAAAACAAAAAAAAACATTTATCAAGGAGATGTTTATAAAGCTCGCCGCGAAGATCTTGGCAACAGGCTAATATTAAATAAAAATTTCTTCTAATGTTAAGATCTCAGGCGTGACCGATCGAATCGCAAGGGTTATTCGTCTTCCTAAGTCAGCTATTGGTTTGGTAATGGGGCGGTGCTCCATCTTGCTGAAACCATATCATATTCGCTGGAACTTGTGGGTTTCGTGGATCTAGATATAAGTTTGTCAAAGTTGGCACGACACTATTTTCGAGCAATGCTAAATAATTATCGCCATCCAAATTGCCATCAATGAAAAAGGGACCTTTGATATGATCTCCAACAATTCCTGCCCAAACATTAACCTTTTAATGGTATTGCGTATGTTCTTCTCTTATCCAGTGAGGATTTTCTGTAGACCAATAGCGGCAATTTGATAATTAGCATGACCATGAAGTGTAAAGGTGCACTCATCAGAAAATAAAACATGTTCTAATTCGATTACAATAGATTATCTAGCATTGCATACAAAAATACGTTCTCCTATCAAAATCGTCTTCCATGAGCTCCTGAGTTGGTATCATTTTATAGGGATGCATTTTATTTTCGTTTTGTATTCGAATAACCGATGAATGGCTAACATCAACATTAGGGCTGCTTTTCGACTTAAAGTATGTGGGTTTTCCTCAAACCCAAGCATAATATCTAATTTAGTACCATCACTTGTTGCATTGGCAACTGCTTCTTTTATCTTCCTTGCATGTCCAAGCTCGCGAAACTGATTTTCTATTCTACTAATTGTCCCTTGGGATGTAGCCGACAAATTTTCATGAAATAAGGGAGCAACATCCATTTGTGTCCGTTTGATATCTCCATAACCAATCATCTATAGAATTGTTATTTTGTGCATTTCTGTTAAAAGCCAGGCGTTTTAAATAAAAGTAAACAAAACTATTTATAGCTTTTTTTTTATTTCATATCAGTAAAAAGGAACGCTGAAATGGTTTTTGCTTACTTTCTCATTACCAAGACCTAAATGGGAAATGAGTATTGAGTATGTTGTAGTGAATTTCTGTAATCAAATAATTTTCTTTTGTTAATGTGAATATATATAATATATATATATATATATATATATATATATATATATATATATATATATATATATATATATATATATATATATATATATATATATATATATATATATATATATATACCGGCTGTCCAGAATCTACCCACGTTCTATGGCTAGTTTTGTTATAAGAGATACAAAGTCGGTTAAATTAGCAAAGTTGGGCAGAATTACATGATAATTCTAATACCGATAAAAAAATTCAACATTGTTGCCAACTTTCTAAGATATCTGAAAATAACTAAAAATCGTCCAAATTTTCAATCGGCTATATCTTTTTTAATATTCAAAATACGAAAAAGTTATAAGAGAGACTTATTTTTACGCAAAATGGGAAAATGTGAATAAAAAATTTTTTTAGTAATTATTTTTCGAGCTACAGTCCAAACATAGGTGGCCATGCATTCGATGGCGTATTTTTTTCTGATTTCAAAAATGTATAGCTTTGTATGTTTAATATTATTAGTTAACTCACAATTTTCAAAAAAAAGGTAATTATAATATTTATTAAACAAATTAAAGTGTGCCGTGAACATTTAAATAACAAAATAAGCTCATATTCCACTACTAAATTTGTGGAAACAACAAGAAATAATGTAGTACATTATCAAAATAAAAAGGTTCTAAATAAATTTAACTTACAACGAAGAGTAACAGCAAAAAATATAGACAGATAACACAATCATAGAAGTGCTTCAAAATGCCCTCCATTTTTTTGAACACACATTTGACATCGTTTTAAAATTTTGTTTTGAACTTTTAATAAACTTTGGGTTCTAATTTGTTGTATAGCAACACGAATTCTATTTTGGAAATCGTTTAGATTACCACGTTTTACTCGGTACACTTTATCTTTAATTGCACCCCACAAGAAAAAGTCCAGGCGGTCACGCCTGGAGATAGCGGCGGCCAAGCCGGACCTCGATTTGCTATCCAATTATTAAAACATTCCTGTAAATAGTTACGCACAAGTAATCCATTATGTGCTGGTGCCCCGTCGTATTGAAAATAATTCAAATTTTGAATTACGTTCAACAGGAGGTCGTCCAAAATTTCTTCAAGTTCGTTTCATAAAAGGTTAGATATCTTTCGTAATTTAAATTGTATTCATAAAAAAACGGCCCAAGGATTTTGGTACTAATAATACCGCAACAAACGTTTACTGAAAAAGCATGTTTATCTCTTCTCTCAACAGTAATATGAGGATTTCCTTGGGACCATTGGATATGATTTTTTCTATTGAAGTGTTTGTAAATTTTGCTTCATCGGTAAAAAGAATGGTTTTCGAAAGTTGATTGTTTGCTCAACTTTCATTAATCAACCATGTAGCAGAACGTAATCTTTTCTGATAATCTTGAACATACAATGTATTTCCTATACGAAAATGATATGGCTCAAAATTATTTTGTTTCAAAATATCGTGGGCTTCATCTTTGGAAGTGTTGCACTCGTTCGCAATTTCACCAAGAGATGTAATAGGTTTAAATTCGACGTAAGCTAAAACACGTTCTTCTGTTTCTGTGTTAACATTAATTTTAAATTTTTGAGGTTTAGTAAAAGCCCTATATTTTTTTTAATTCGATTCAAGTTTGGCAAATAATCTCACATCGGGTTGTCTTCTTTCCATATAAGTTTGAAGATATAATTCCGAAGCAGCATTAGCATCTCTGTTAGACACGTAATAGCAAAAAAGCATATCATTTCTTTCTTCAGAAGAATAAGCCATTAATAAATTAATATTCACTATTTAAGTACGAACTACAACCGGTTACAACAAATAATTCCATATCTACTATTTGACAGTCAATCAATGCAGAGTTTTGTTTTTAATTGGCACAGCACACCATGGCAAACATTGCATTTGTTCAGTAAATACAATTTTTTTTTAATTGTGAGCTAACTAATAATACTAAACATACAAAGCTATACATTTTTGAAATCAGAAAAAAATAAGCCATCGAATGAGTGCATAACCACCTATAGTTGCCATTTAAAAAAATGTATGTTTGGGTTATAGCTCGAAAAATAATTACTAAAAAAATGTTTATTCGCATTTTCCCATTTTCCGTAAAAATAGCTATCAAAAGTCTCTGTTATAACTTTTTGGTATTTTGAATATTAAAAAAGATATAGCCGATTGAAAAATTCGACAATTTTCAGTTATTTTCAGATATCTTAGAAAGTTGGCAACCATGTTGAATTTTCTTATCGGTATTTGAATTATCATGTAATTCTGCCCAACTTTGCTAATCTATCATTCAAGAATCATTAAAAATCCGCTCTGAGGATAATTTCACTCGAAATTGAAATATGGGCAATTTTGTATTATAGTTTAATCTCTCTTATTTGACGATTAAACCAATATTCTTATTATTATTAATATTATACGTCAATTAAAATATTAATCATATATATATATATATATATATATATATATACAATATGTATTACAAAATAATATCCAATAAAAGAAACTAATAATGTATTGAATAGTTGGTGGAGCGCTGCTTCGTCCTGTTCAGCGCGTGGTTGCGTGATTGTTTGGTTGCGTGGTTGTCTATTGTGCTTGTTGACATCGTGGTGTTGAGTCTTATGGTTACCCAAAAAAAGCGTTATAGTGGTGATTTTGTTGTTGATGGAGATGTTGTGTGGACTGTCCTGTTGTGGTTCAGTTGGTGTAGTTGATGCTGCTGATGCCCCGCGTATCTAAAATAAATGGAAACATGTGTTAGTTGAATACAGTGTCACTGCTAACAGAACACAAAATTAAATAAAATCTATACTGTATATTTAACCTGGGGCACAGTCTTCGCTCCGGGCCTTTGTACAATTACCCGAAAAGGGCAACCACAAGCCCATGGCAGTTTTCGTGTGAGTGAGCTCCACTGCCACCTTGCGGATGACAGGTAGGGCCTTCTCCAGATTGAGACATCCGATTAGAGTCAATATCGAGTCGAACCCTAAGCCGGGTTGGGCAAGCGGAAAAACGACAGTGGCGGGAGCCGCTCTACGTACTTCAGCCTTCTCAACCTTGCCTTCCGTTTCCTGGGTGTAACTGACGTCGGTCCAGGTTGAAGAAGGCGCCGCAGCCGCTTGGTCTCTGTGGTTCTTCCGTCTTCATCCGCTGTGGATGTCAAGGGAAATTCATGCAACCCCTGTAGCTAGCAAGGTGGTCCCAACCGAAGTTAACGCACTTAGCCCGGTTTTTTCGAGGTTTTGTGCATTGCCTGGAGTGGTGATCTCCGGCGTGCTTTACACAGCGTCCTGCAGCAACGCTGTGCGTGACGGAAACCTTGACACCGGTGGCACTGCCCGATGCCGGATTTCTGGCGCAAATCTTTTACTGTTACATGGAGGCGGGCGACGTACTCTACCTCCCGGATCTTCTGGTTGTCTTCTTTGGTTGGCAGCTCTACCACGAGGAGGATCGGGCGTCCTCGCTTCTTCATTCCGAATACAAAAAGTACTTTAATATTTTGTATTTTTAGCTCTGAACTCACTTTTTGGCGGATAGGTGTGGTACGGAGTACTATACGTATCTCCATATACCTCATATATCTCATATAACTCATCACTCTGTCTGTCCTGGAATGAGGCAGGGTGTATCCGGGTTCCCTGGCTGATTACCTTGGCTCTAGTGAAGGCGAGCCGTTCTCGGTCTAGTTCTCCGGAACACGCGACCCAATTCTCTTTCTGACGGCGGATCGCCGACGGCACTTTCACCCTGGTGTCCTCTTGTGTCGTTGTCTGCTCCATAGGTTGTCCGTGAATTCGTCTAGGGCCTGGAACCCGTCTTCGGTGTGTTTTTCGGCTTCTTCTACCTCTTCGTCGGTGGATCGCTGGATGGGGTCTTCTCGCTGGATCGTTGCCAGAGCGGCGATGAACGTCGACGGAGTCGTTAGTGGAACCTGCACTGACGGAGCGACGTCTGGTGACAGCCTCTCCTTGGGTTTTCTCATCTTCTGTGGCTGCTGTCGTGCTGGTGCTGGTATGCTGCTTGGCTGGAAACCGTACCATATCGCTTGGTCTGAACTCGAGCCACTCTGATGTCTCCGTGGTCGTGCCAGACCAAGTCGTCTAACTCTTCGTACAATCTGCGCGACATCGTGATGACGACGCCGACAGATGTTCTTTTTTGTAATTTTTTTTTAATTAGCTTATACTAAATTATTTATGTTAATCGATTGGAATGTCATTTACTCTGATTCGTCTTAGTAGCCTATGAGGGGATGATTTATGAACTTATCCGAAAAATTGTACACAGTTGACTCCAATTATTTTCCCACTAGCTAGAAAGCTCATCCGATGTCAGTTTAATTTCGAACAAATTAAATTAACTTTACCTTTAAGTGGGAAAGTAAATAAATAGAAAAAAATTATGTGATGGGAACAAAACGGTTTCTAATAACATAAATCTAGAACACTTTATTTTCCATTATAACATTATGATTATACACCGATAACAAAATGATACCAATATTATAAACATTTACTCTTTGTCCATGGTAACCACGAAATCAGGATACAATTGAAAATGTTACATACTTGTATCCATTAACATAACATCTTATATTGAATGTCAGCTTTCCTTTTTCCTTATTTCTTTTTAGACTTTAAGAGTTTATTTTAAAGAGTTCTGGGCGTTGTATTATTAGTAAAAGGCTGATGTTTGACAATATTTAGTCTAGTAAAAATAATGAAATATTCTGGCTACGCAAGCCAAGTGCTCTAATTGCCTCGCTAGCTGCTGGGTTATATTTTTATATTTTTTATATTGTGCTCGGTTAAACCCTCGCAGTCGTGTATAAGAAATTCAAAGATAAAAAGATTGGCAAGGTATTTTTTTCAAAATAATGAAAGTTTTTTCAACTTAGGGTTAAATCGGAAATGGAATGATATTTTAAGTATGTTAGGCATATTCAAGAATATGTCTAATAGCAGTTTGTGGTGTGGACACCCTGTATATTAATTAGTCAAACACGCTTTATGATTATATCCATACGTTTGGTCGAATATTTTTCCTCCAGTTTTATCAAAATATTTCAGACCTTTTTCTGGAAATTTTTAACCATACAGGGTTTTTGATATCTATCACACATTCACCTGCAGCCTCTCGGGGGGTTGTAACGCTATGACGCATTTTCCGCACATGTCATACAAATTACTATTTATATACAACAGTGTACTGGTGAGATGATGAATACAATAAGTTATGTAAATGAAATATTTCCCATAATAAATAATCTTGGAATTAGGTGATGCCGCGCTTTGCTGCAATTGCAGTTTTTATGCATGCTCTTTGCAGTCTTCTGCATTCTTTTGAGCCACGCCCGTCATTGACTTGATTTCTAACTTTACGCTGCGACTAGACTAGTTCAGAAACGTTTCGCTGACTTGCCTTATAATTATTGTATTACTTATCCACTACAGTCTATTTGGTAAGATCCCACGGGGTTCCTGTTGGTGAGTTGCGCCACCAAGACAAAACAAAAATGTTTTCTTTCTTTGGTTAGTAATTTTGTAACACTCCTAGGTTTGTGGCACGCTGGCGGCTCGTGCAAGGGAATTTATTTTCTACCATTAGATAACCATTCTTCGAGGTGTGGCAGTAATAATTTAAATTTAATAATAAATTTAATATTTGTTTAACAATACAGTTTCCATTACTGTTTCTTTTGAGCTACATCCATTGCCGGCTACGCTACTTCATTTATAACTTTACGCAGCGATTACTCGATTGTAATTCAAGTCTCTTCCGTTGATTTGTTCTCCCAACTATTATATATATATATATATATATATATATATATATATATATATATATATATATATATATATATATATATATATATGCAAACTTCTGTTCCTACTTCCATATTTCTTTATTTCTAGTTAAGAATTCAGTAACACTCCTTGCGTTGTGGCGTGCTGTAGGTTTGTAAATAAGAATGTACTTTCTATCGTCAGCTAACCATTGTTCGAGCGGTGGCTGTACCGAGTTTCTAACATTCACTTATACTAGCCCGGTCTTATGGTTCCTTCCACCAGTACAGGCTCTCCACGCCATTGCTTAAGATTACAGGCCACACCATGACGCTTACCGGGTATTTAACCCGTTGAACTTGATTCCAGTCTTAGACAGTTTATATTCGTCTGTCGTCCCGTCCATTGTAGTCGATTCCTTTTCATATCCTAGGCGAGGCATGATTCTTTGGTAGGTCGAAAACCGATAAGGTTATCTTCAAACAATCTCCTCTGTACTGTAAACTTTTTTTACTATTTTTGGAACTGACATCACTGATTTATTACGAGCAATGGTTAACCTTTTCCTACCACATATCCCAACACGACCTGATTCAATTGCCTCATTTTTATTCAGTTTTATTTTAACTCGTTTCACTACAGATGTCGAAACACATGTAATAGTAACTATGACTTTCTAAGAATGTGTGAACTGAAGCAATAAATGTTTCGGGTCTGTACATTTTCTGTGGAATATGTGGGAAGTATTACTAGAAAAGATCAATTGTAAGGTTATTGTAGCATACTGTTATTGAAATTGTAATTCTCTCATAAAATGTAGAGGATTAAACAAAAAACGTTATTTACGATTTGATTAATTTGGGCAAATTCATTTGAAAAATATTTTTTAATTCCTCTGTACAGCAGGAATTCACATATGACGGACAACCAGCTGAAAGGTAACATTACATATTTGGTAAATGACGCAGCTATTGCTACTTATTAAGGCAATGGTAATAGTCATACCAGCAGCATTGTCAAATAAAAAATTTGACTCAACCAATGGGCAATACTTTCCCACCGTTTATTATTTGAGTCGATTCCATCAAAACTTTTATCAAATTTGAGTCCAGTCGCTTTTAAAATTTTTTGATGACTGCGAACTAAATAAATTTAAATTGACACTTCCTCTTACCCCGCAGCTCCACTACTTCCACCGTCTGGTAACTAATACTGGGGTTTAGACATTTATGTTAAATTTTAATGCTATCGCTACTTAAGGTTTTGTGTCATTGTAGACAAAATAAAAACATATTTACACTACTTACTTTTTACCTGGAGTTGACACACTTATAGCATAAACACGTTTACCAAATGTAAATCTCTGACACACATACACACATATATACAACATCCGCTAACCTACAAACCCAAATCAGTAGAATCGACACATTTATGTCCTTTTCACGTTTGCCAGATGTGAATTACTGACACACGCGCGCACACGCACGCACGCGCTCACGCACCACGCACTCACGCATGCATGCACGCACATACAACACATACGCTAGCACATAAACTCACTACCTCCAAAACAAAGAAGCTAGTCAACAAGTAAATATGTAAACATGCATTCAAATCAGGCGTGAAATTTGGCCTTAGCATTTTTAGTGATTACATAATAAGTATGAGCCACTAGTGTTGATTTTCCTTGCTGCTATGTGATAAGTTTGAATCATTTTAATGGTGTTGCAAAGAAAACACAGTGGGATACACCGGTCATATCAAATTCTGATACTTCACATGCATACTAATCTGAGGATGTTGCACGAAAATGTGCTGGACCTACCTCTATAATGTTTTTTGTGTATCACATTACCTGTGCTTTATCAAATAAAGCGTAACCTTCCTGTAGTGCTATTAATATGGCCCTCCTAACTTTATTGGCTGCTGTACGGAAAAGTTGTGTTGTAGTTAGAGGGAACCATTTTCTCAGATTCTGCAGCAATGATATTCTTCTTCGTCCTGGGTCTTCCCTTTCGTACACTTTTCCTTGCAGAATGAGTTTTAGTAGGCCATTTTGATGTTCATTACGAATTACGGACCCAGGTATTCCATTTTGCGTTGTTTCACAGTTTTCTGCATTCTACACAGTACTTCTTTGTTTGTAATCCGATTGACCCATAAGATTTTCAGGATACGTCTATAGAACCATATTTCAAACTCCTCTAACTTCTTGGTAGATGCCTCGGTCAACGTCCAAGATTCCACTCCATATAGAAGAACCGTGAATACGTAGCAGGGCAGTAAACGAGTTTTTGTTTGTAGTGGGAGATCGTAGCTCATAAATATTGTGCTCATTCTCATGAACGCTGCCTTGGCTTTTTCAATTCTCTGTTTTATTCCGGTTGACTGATCCCAATATTCGTGTAAACTTGTCCCCTGGCATATGTATTTCTCGACTCTTGTTATCTGTTGTTGGTTAACTATTAGACGTTCTGGCGGTATTGGTTCTTGCTGATGACCATATATTTAGTTTTTTATATGTTTAAGTTTAGACCATAGTTTTGAATTGATTCTGTTACACGTGATATTAGGGCTTGTAGACCCTCTAGGCTATCTAATATTATAATTGTGTCGGTTGCGTACCTTATGTTATTCAACGTTCCCCGTTAATCAGTATTCCCTCATCGATATCATCAGTGGTGATTAAGGGCCGGTTCTGGACCAATTCAAGGTCCCTCGCCCTCTGGTGTGAGAAATGTAAGCTTTTGAACCTCTTCAAGGTCAAACTTTTGGCGGGAAATTTAAATTTTTGGAGCTCGCTAAAAATATAAATTTCAATATCACCATTCTCATCATATTACAAGGTCACTCTGCGGTCAAACGTCTTGGCGGGAAATTTGTATGTCAAGGTCAAAAGCTAAAAATAGAAATTGCAGTGTCCTCATCATATTACAATTCTTAGAAGTCTAAAAATAGAGTCGTCAAGGTCAAAGATTATTGACCTGTAGGGGTATCGTATGACATTTTTTAGAAGTATAAAAATAGAACAAGTTCATGGAAAGGAGAAGACATTTTTGTCTAGGTTAGCAGTTTTGAAGAATACAGATTTATAATAAAAGGCTTCCTTGGGTGTGCGCGATTAAGTATTAGCAGAAATGACGAAAATGGTAGTATGCAAGATAGGAAGCGCAAGAAAAGAACAAGTATTAACTATTGTTGAGCGAAAGAAGAGGTTGGAGGTGTTGATACGAAAAATTAAAGATTTAAAAGTAGATTTAGGGGTGTATGAAATAAATAGAAGAATGAGGCAGCTTCGAGTTTGAAAATAAAAAGACATTTAAACATATTTGGTATTAATATGTTGTAGTGTTTAATTGAATTATTGTATTTATATGTAATAAAGAATAAAAATTG
Organism: Vesta saturnalis; assembly: GCA_036346205.1. NCBI lineage: Eukaryota > Metazoa > Arthropoda > Insecta > Coleoptera > Lampyridae > Vesta > Vesta saturnalis. The sequence goes on from JARFJB010002396.1 coordinate 4,174,793, forward strand.
TGATGTTAGGAAAAGCTTTTAATTTTAAAATGCACCTTAGTAGGTGATAGAAATATTTTTTAGGCATATTTTTCCAAGTCCAGCTTTTTCAAATAAAAAAAAAACATTTTTCTCAAAAAAACGGACCAAAATTTGCCAAAAATAAATTTAAAAAAAAACAACATTCTCGGTCGACTTTTAAACGTATCTAACACATATATCAATCAATCAATAAATACTGATGTAAAATAAAATCCTTTATGAGAATAATAATAAAGTTTTAACCCTGAAATTTTATGCAAGGAACAATACTCTCGTGATATTCTGTATAAATGTATATTCACACTTATATTAAAAATTTAAGACTGTACGAAATCAATAAATTTTTAAGATAAATACTGATGTAAAATGAAATCCTTTATGAGTATAATAATAAAGTTTAACCCTGAAATATTATGCAACTAAGAATACTCTCGTGATATTTTGCATAAATTTATATTCACATTTATATTAAAAATTTAAGACTACAAAATCAATAAATTTTTAAGATAATTAGTGATGTAATATAAAATGCTTTATTTATTTCGGAAATATTTGTGATATGTTGTTCATCTAAAAAATTCTAACTTTTTTTTATATTAAAGAAAGCCTTCCTTAACTGTGAAATATTACAGATCACTATTCGATATAAAACGTACATTTTTAATGTTTTCCAAATTAATTGAGTATCAATATGAAATGTGATATAGTATAACAAAAGTTTAACATATTTGTAAAGTATTTGTAATATGTTTTTTTTTCTAAAATAGATTCTAACGATTTTTTTATGAAATAAAGTAATACTAACTCTCACAATGTATCTTTGGACATTTTACATTTATATACGCAATAACAGCCCATTTTAAATGGATTGTACTCGTAATGAGTAAAAAGCATGCAATTTTAAAATGCATTACCCATATAGTATTATCAGTATGATTTGTAATATTATATTTAACTTGAAATACAAGTATGGTACTACAATGGAATGTATAATTGCAATTATTGTTGTGTAAACGATAGACGTATACTTGAACTAAAAATGTCATGTATGTTTGAAGGTATCTGATGTAAGTAAAGATATATGTGCATATCTATGAAAAGAGGTAAAAGACTATGTGCACTTCCTTTTCCTCAGGGTGTAGGAGGGGTTGAGGGGAAGGGTGAAAATAATGTCCTACAAAAGATGCGCTCCTTAAAAATTTAAAATTTGCATCTAATTCTCAGAAAAAAAAAATTTTTTTTAACACAATTGTGTTTTATAAGTGGTAATTCATCAATTTCATGTATAAATTTATCAATATATGAAAAAATGACTCTTAGATTAACCAATTCCATTTTGAAACAACAAAGAACACTTAAAACACAACTTTTTGTACTTACGTAATCTGAGAAGAAACATATGCATGCAATTTATCTATTTCATGTATAAATGTATCGAAATGCTCTTTAAATTAACCAATTCAATTTTGAAACAACAAACAGCACTTAAAACATAACCTATTTTTTAATTTAGTTTGATTAGGACTCCAAATTTACAATTTTCGATGGAGCGTGGATATTACTGCTTTAAGAATTGTAGGATAATGGACTCAGTTATTTTGCTTTGAAAGAATTTTATGCAGGTGTGAATGCGAAAATTCTATTTTTGTCTTAGTCACCAATTCACATTAAAATTTTGAAACGGGATTTGCAAATGTATGAATGCAATTGAGTCATTTGTATTGCATAAATACATGGCGTAAAGTTTTCACATTTACATACTTTTGGGAACTGTTTTGACTTTTATTTAACGCAAGCTTTTTTTTTACTTTTAACTGTTATATTTTCACACTCTCTTTATATGCATGATATTTTACAATAACCTTCTTAGTGTATTTTTATTTGAAATTAACATTTTGTGTTCAACACTTACTTAAGGATTCAATTATTTTCTTAACTTATATGTTTTGTTATGTATGAATAAGTTCAAAAGTAAATATGTAATTGAAAATTATTATTAATTTTATTAAATACGACTACTACGACTGATAGGTAAACCTTTTATTTAATTATTTAACAAAATTCATAATAATTTTTAATCTCCTTAACTTATTTGTTTTCACTTTTAACCTTTAAATAAAACAACTGTTAAATAGTTTCATACTCGTCTTCTGTTTCTTTCTTTATATATGTGATAGAGATATTTAATAAGAAATAAAACAATTACACATTTGTTTATTTATTATAATCTGTAAATGTGTAATATGTAAAAAAAAATAATTATAATTACACTTAAGTTCCCTGCCCTACAAAAACTCAAACTAAACACTACTTTAAACAATAATAAAACTACTTCTGTCGAACAATTTGCTTCAGCTAACTCACTGGTTAAACGTTGCACAATTTTCAGAGACTATGCATGTTCACAAAATGTCCTGCAATCACCTAACACTTGAGTTATGGGTGGTTGCGGTGGTGAACACTTGGTGTGATTAATTCCAAGTTTTCCCCTCCATATTGCAGTAAAAGTGGCTGCAGTAGTGCTGGTGGTGGTTAATGTTTTTATACTCCCATTTTATTAACTAGTATTAACACTTGGATATTTTATACATATATACATATCTAACAAAAATTATTATTATTATTATTATTACATCCTAAATTATTACCGACAAAAAATAAATTACATTCTAAAAAAATTACTACTATTGAAAAGAAAACCAAATTACTAACTTACATACAGATAACACACCCATCACACATCAATCCCCTCCAACGTACGCAAAATGCTTTCCGTGTTTTTAATATTACGACGCACACAGTCCCGATTTGCCTTAGCCAGTTCTTCGGTAAGTCTTTCGATTCGCTCCATTCCCATCACCCCACTATTAGCATAGTCGTAAATTTTACATAACCACGCAACATTTATTTTCTTAAACGCCTTCAGGGTTGGTGGTGGGTCCTGCTCTTCACGCTGAGTAAGGTACTCATCTATTAACCATAAATTTTTACCTCCGTGTTGGAGGTTCTGTAGCGGTTGCGGTGGTGCCATCACCGTAGTTGCTGGTGTTATGCTGAAACGTTAAATAAATGTGGTTGTACTAAATACTGCATGAATTAATTAAGGGAAACAATAATTGTAATGAAATTAAACATTATTGGGATGGGCTTTTCGAAGGGTGACTGGATTGGTTCAGTACCCTTCGTTGGTGCTCGCACTAAAACATCATGCAATATGCATGGTTTTTCTTTTTTTAATGACGGTCTTGATTTTTATTTGCCGAAGCCATGACTAATTGTAGGTAATGAATGAATGAGTAGCAGTAAAGCATGCGGTAGTGAATGTTAAAAATGACGATGAGTATTTCTTCCTGTGGGCCGTTGTATCGGCACTATATCCCGTGCAACATCATTCAGATACAGTTTACAGCTAAACAACCTTTTCACTAATTTGTTTTGCATTCAGGGGAAAGTTATATTACCATTTATATTAAGTGAAAATCAAAATAGTGCTAGGGAACCCATAAATCTTTTAATACTTTCTGCTAATTATCAAGCTGCGGGTGATATTAATACAAAAAATAATACTGTTTATCATTTCACGTGGATTAAAAATATGTCGGCGCTTTTTTCTAAACAACTATCGGATAAGGAGCACAAGAAATTCATTTTTTATCGATGTTTGAACCATTCAGATCACGTTCTACAAAAACACATCATTCCTTGTCATCAACTTAATCGATGCTCTGTAAATCTACCCACTGAAGCAGAAAAGTTTCTGCAGTTCAAAAATTTCACATTCCAGGAAAAGGTGCCGTTTGTAATTTATGCGGGTTTGGAAAGTATTTTGGAAATTTAACGGACATCGATAATAATACGATATTGTACTCCAAACATACACCCTTCAGCATTGCTTACTACTTGAAGTGTTCATACAATGATTCTTTATCACGATTTAGACTTTATAGAAGAAACGATTGCATTCAATGGTTTGTTAAAGAGTTTCAAAGTATTGCACATTGGACTACCGAAATAATCAATAAAATAATTCCTATGGATACTTTAACTCCAAATCAGGTTGAGCACTTTGAAAGCACCACGATTTGCCACATTTGCAAAAAAAAACCATTTACCGGTAATGATATATAAGTTAGGGATCATATTCATCATAATCATTTTATGGTGCATTTCGGGGAGCATCACATCAGAATTGTAACCTAAACTATAAAGACTCCAACATTCTGCCAGTCGTGTTTCATAATTTGTGAGGTTATGTTAGTCATTTCCTCATTAGAGAATTGGCTACTGTTCCCGGTGAGAATTTACTGCTACCCATAAACAAGGAAAGATATATTTCTTTCACGAAAGTAATACAAGACACTAAAATTAGGTTTAGATTTATTGACTCTTTCAGATTTATGAGTACTAGTATTGAAAAGTTGTCTGACTATTTGGAAAATAGTAAAAAAATGATTACCCACACTAATTGTAACAATGCCGAAGAATTTTCGCTACTAGTTCGCAAAGGTGTGTTTCCTTATTAATATCTCGATACTTGGGATAAATTAAGCGAGACCAGACTCCCTCCCAAGGAAGCGTTTTTCAATCATCTCACTAATGAGGGAATCAATTATGCGAGTTTTGCATATGCAGTTATTGTTTGGAACAGATTTAATATTAAATCGTTAGGGGATTACTCGGATTTGTATCTAAAAACGGACGTTCTATTGTTAGCAGTCATTTTCGAAAACTTTCGACAAAGTTGTATAAGTACTTACAAACTTGATCCTCTGCACTATTATACAGCCCCGGTTTGGCATTCGATGCTATGCTTAAAATTACACAAGTACAGTTAGAATTACTTACCGACATTGATATGCTAATGTTTATTGGGAGAGGAATTAGAGGTGGTGTGGCTCAATGTTCTAATCGATATGCTAAAGCTAACAATAAGTACATGGGGGAAAAATTTGATCCCACTTCCGAAAGTGTGTATTTAATGTACTACGACGTAAATAATTTATATGGAGCCATCATGTCAGAATTTCTACCATTTGGGGATTTTTCTTTTGTTGTTAATTTTGAAACTTTAGATTTAATAATCCATCCCGATGATTCGGAAATTGGCTATATAGTCGAGTGTAATTTAGACTATCCCATAGAATTATATGAGAGTCACATTGATCTACCATTGGCACCCGAACATATGGTACCACCCGTATCTGATTCCAAAATGAACAAATGATTGCTTACATTGAATCCTAAATGTAATTATGTAATACATTACAGAAATTTGAAAGTATATTTAAAATATGGATTAAATTTGGTAAAAGTACACCGTATATTACGTTTTAAACAGTCCCCGTGCTTTAAAAAAAAGATATCGATTTAAATACCACCATGCGTCAGCAATCTCAAAATGAATTTGATAAGAATTTTTATAAATTAACGATTAATAGCGTTTTTGGGAGGCTGATGGAAAATGGACGTAAACATAAGGATATACGTTTAGTAACGAAATGGGAGAGTCGCTATGGTGCTCGTGCTTACATAGCAAAACCAAATTTGCATAGTTGTACAATATTTGATAATGATATGCTTATCATTCAAATGAATACGCTAGAAGTATATTTCAACAAACCTATGTATGCAGGATTCAGTGTTTTAGACGTTTCAAAAACTTTTTTATACAATTTTCATTACGGTTACACGCTACCCAAGTTTTATAATAATGCTAAGCTCTTGTACATGGATACGGATAGCCTCATATACGCCTGTTCAGTTTCCGATATCTATGAATGCATTAAAGAGGACATTGATAAATTCAATACATCTGATTATAGCCCCAACAATATCTTTGGAATTCCATTAGTAAATAAAAAAGTCCTTGGCTTAATGAAAGGTGAAAATCATGGCGCGATTATGTTGGAATTTGTAGGACTTCGTGCAAAAATGTATGCTTACATGGTTGATGAAAAACTTGTAAAAAAATCAAAAGGTTCTACCCGCGAAAGCGTCAAACAGATTATGATAAATGATTATAAACATGTTTTGTTTGATGGTGACGTAATAAGTCGTTATCAGCATCTGATAAGATCAAAGAAACATGATGTGTTTACAATCAAACAGAATAAAGTAGTACTTAATCCTTCTGATGATAAACGATTAGTAAATTTCAATTTCACCGATACTAGACCTTGGGGATTTATCTTAACATAGCATTTTATTCGTCTTCTGTTTCAGAAAACAATTTTATCATTATTAACAGTCTTGAAGACAAATTGCAGGAAGAGCTATGGTACAGTAGTGATAAAATCTACAGAAAATACCTGAAGCGTTCTTTGATGAGGAAGTCCTCCCCCGAAAGCTATTTATTTGTACTGAATATATTACAGTATATTATTATTCCTGATGAGTGTTTTTATTGGTGTGCTATAAACTCAAAGTGTGCAAATGAAGTTAAATAAAGACTACGATTCATTAACTTTTGATAAAGAAGATAGGATCTTAGACAACATGAATGTACTTGGTGACGTACCGCTTAAAATGTATCTATACAATTTATTAAGGGTTCATGATTCAACAAATGTTAAATCTGCCTTAGAAAATATTGCTTACAAAGACACTTTATTTATTATAACTGAATGTATTGAGAAAGCGGCATATTATGCTTACTACAAGTGCCTCGATATTTTGACTGAAATATTATTAGAACAAAATATCAACTATAAGTTGCAACCGCCGGAAAACGATGAGCACCACAAAGTTTATTACTGGATACTAGACAACATCAATAAAGGTGAAACAAATTCAAATTCCCGTTTGGGATGGAGGTGTGGGACAGATTAGGGGATACGGCCATCCAGTAATTTAAGTGATTACAGAAGTACTTTAGGTTTACTTTATAAGATAATGAAATTTTAAAAATAAATGTAATATTTATATTTAAAAAATAAAATACTATTATTTTTTATGCGTTTTATTTCATCTAAGAGCTACATCCTTTTATACAAACTATATAACTAATATAAGTAATTTATTTCACAAAGTACAGGTTAAATGTTATAAAACAATATCATCCTTATTGATCCTTGATCTTTCATCCAATCCCCACCACTTTACGAATAACTTATTATTCTTGGAGCGAAGCACTTTTTCTACTACATACACATCAGGATACATGTTCATAAAACCCTCCCAGTACAGACTTTCCCTTCATGTCTTCCAGCATGTACGTAGTGGGGTTAGTAATGCGAACTTTCACAATCTTATATAGTTCACTAGACCAATTGGGTGTGTATCCTTTGGCGAAAATATTTTTAAATTTATTGACTCGTACTATGTCACCCACAGAATATCGATTCCTATCGAATACTTGTATGTGAGTGTAAGCCTCTAGCTTTGTATGATTACCAACATCTTTGGGCTTCATTCCGATAGTTCTATGCTTACGATTGGTTATGGTATCAATTGTATCAATCCATTTGTATTTACCTTGTAGGCTGAATGACTTATATAGAGCTCCCTTAATGGTTCTGATAACACGTTCCGCAATTGCAGCCTTCTTTGTGCTATAGGTGGAGTAATGATTAACTCCATAACGCTGCATTAGTTTAGTAAAGTGCTCATTGTAGAATTCTTTTCCTGCATCTGTCTGCAAATTGGTAGGCTTCCGTCCTATTTTGAAGATTGTTTGCATGGCCTTGGTAACTTCTTGACCTGTTTTCGTTTTTAATCCTTTAGTCCATAAGTATTTCGAAAAACAGTCGATAACCACTAATATATACTTATAGCCCTTATTTTGTTTGTCATGTGTTAAATTCAGCCAAATCAGCTTTCCAAAGGTCATCAAAACCTCTAATTATTGTGCCTCTTCGTTTAAAATTTTTTCATGCAGGTTTATGTAATTCGTTGACGAGTTGTAATTTGGACATGGTACTAATTTATCCACACTTTCTTTAAGTCGATATAGTTTTTGCTCCAACACTAGATAAGCGTTAGAGCTTCCTTTAAAAGCTTTCTGAACTGCTTGTAGACAAAAAAAGTAAGATAAAGAAAAAGATAAAAGTAAGATTCTTCCGGGCCCGCCATCCGTGTCAAACGGTTTCCATCCAAATTGAATCTTGTTGATAAATAGTATTGCTGAGTCTCCTATTCTCGATATCAAATTAATTATCATCAATCAATTTAAACTGAGGGGTTAATTTCTGGAAAGGATACTGGACATGTGAACGTCCAGATTTGTCAAGGGTTATTTTAGTTATATGTCGAGACATCAATGCATTCTCATTTATACTGTTAAAAAAACGGCTCTTTGGTTTTTCAATGTACCCATCCTCATACAGTTCTTCTACAATTGATATTATGTCATTCACGACACCTGTATTCCCTGCCAATTTTTCTACCCACAATACCTCTAGATCACAAATTAGTTCATGTACACCATTCCAATATTTATATTCAATCGGCCTGTTTGTTAACTCCTTAAAAAACATAGCTCCACCTCCCTTAGCCGTGGGTGATAGCAAGGGTTTGATTATTTGTGTATACTTTTTGCTGCGGCTGCCTCGAATGTGCCCACTTGCGTCATAATCTCACCTTAGAACATTAGTAGCTTCTAAAATACTTCTATAATCTTTTCTATCTTTTGAATTTACTAGATCTAAAGTGGGTTCACTCATAATAAGCAGATCATATCAACCTGGAGTCCCTTTATATACGTGACACCTTTAATAATCATATCGTTTCCTTTCATTGTAACGGGAGTATTACCAATTGTCCATTTGTCAGTTTTGGTATCATAGTGGACTCCATAAGTATGATCAATAACACCTTCAGGATCCCTCATAATACGTTCAACGAAAATACGAGGTAATTCATGATACTGCTCGAGGAATTCTTCTGAGATGGGTTCATTACGGGTAGTAGAATCATCTGTGATACTAAGAGGTTCTTCTTCTTCTTCCTCAATATTAATCTCTCCTACAACAGATGTATCTAAGAAAGATGGTGTACGAAGACCTGGAGGAGGATTTGTTTGAAAAAACGGAAGCTGAGCTAGTGGGCTAGTAGCACCATTTCTTGAATCACCTAATGGAGTGAAGCCTGGAGTCCGTTGAACTTGAGCTAGCGGGCTAGTGAGGGTAGTAGCGTGCTTTCTCGGAAATATGAATAGATGTGGTTTTTTGGGTTTAACGCCAACGGGCTCCTTTTTAGGTGTTTTTTAATCTGAATTGATTTTGTTTACTATTTCAGTTAGAGGTTCTATTAGGGGTTTATAAGTACTTTCAAATGTTCTTTCATTATCAGTGCGAGCAGTTTTAATACTGTTATACTTCTGCTGTATTACTTTACGACCCTGAATAATTTTTTTCTTTAATATCATTTCCTTGTTATCCGTTGTAGTAAAGCGGGTTTGCTGAACAGATACCGGTTTACCTCGAACAGATAGCTGTTTACACAAACAGATAGCTCTTAATACCTAAACAAATCAATACCTACTAAACTACTGTAAGCAGTTTAAGGTATTATATATTCATCAAATTTTTTCCTGTAGCAACCATTATTAACTTTAGCATCCTTGTTTATGACCATGAAACCAAACTGATCTACCCAGCATTTTGCTTATGGTGGGACTTATATGATCCTCATACACATGTTTTAGGTTTAATTCATCTTGCTCAAATAATATAATTAGATTCGCATTGCCACGAATTAATTGCTTTGGAATTTTACTGTAAGTTTGACCCAAATAGAAACAGTCAATATCGTTATGCCCTTATGTTATTTTGCTTTTCACAAGCGATATCATCGAAGGTAAAAATAGAGTTTGATTTTGCACAATTAGGCTCAATCACATCTTGATTATCACTGAAGGTAAAGTAACTTATATCCCTCATTGGAAGTAATATTTCCTGTAAAAGTTTGTACTTCTTTTGATTCAATGACTTAGAGTATACGTATACATGTTTAAATTTCAAGCCATTTTTCTCGGTAATCAGACTGATCATTGAGTTTGTTTTACCACAATTGGAGGGGCCACATATAATACCACGTATACTACTAGGAAGTAAATCACTATGTTTTGAAGTAATACACTTTTCATCAAAGTCATGATTTTGAATTGAGAGTTTTTGTTTTTGGGCAACTACTTTCATCGTTAGTGGATGAAATAAAACTAAACGCATAATTACAACATTTTTATTTATATAGTAGACTATATTACAATAACTATAACTTTTTTACTTCCCCAGTGAGTGGGCTGTACTGCACAATAGCGTCATGGAGAATAAGACCATAGACAACAATTCCATTATCGAAAGGTGTTAGAGATTCCATTTTCAATTTGATGTCTACTGTTGAGTTTTTTATTGATTCATTTTGTTTAGAGCAGTCCATTACAAATACTGGACATGATTTGAATTCGGAATAGTTGAATAATGCATCTTTATCATCTTCACCATAGTAATCACATCGAAATTTCAAAAAAATTGTGATAGGCAGGTATGCATTGGTTAGCACTGAAGTTCAAATGCATTGCTTCATATGGATAATACTCAGAATTCAGATGTACTTTAAGATTTCTGATGTTAATGTGATCAAAATTTTCGGCCCTTGCTGACTATGTATACCTTTTACCTCGTTGGAATGCAACAATTAGCCAACGTGGTTTTTCCAGTTGCGTTGATGTTTTTGTTGGCCATATGTCTGAGGTTGCCTGTTTTAAAGAAGTTAATTCATATAACTCCCATTGACGAAATGGAACAGTAATAATAGAATTTTTATTAATTGTTATATTACTAATAATATCAGTATTTACTTCTAAGTATTGAGTATTGCTTGGAGTTTTATCTAGACGATAACCTGGTGGAACTGAAACATCAATCTCATATAATACTTTAGCAGATTTCCCGTTTCGATAAGATACCTTTATAATGTTGCACTCTACGTGTAAATTAGTGTGTTTAAGTATTTGGATGTCAAACGCAGATGTATGTAAAATATTTGGTTCTAATATTTTAGACTCAAACCCTAGCATGCGCCCAATGCAATTTTCTTTAGTAAAATCGATCTCAAATGAACTGTTTATCTCACATTTAAGTGTATTTTTGTTGGCTCTAATGATAAACTTTTCTGTGGGTATTCTAGATTTTAGATAATCCCTAATTTCATGTAACTCATTGCACCGTGTGGAATATTAATCACTAGCAAATGAGATGGATTTGTTCTAAAATAAAAGCTATCGTTGCCTGTATAAATGTTTCTAAGGATGTTGCAGCCGTAAAATCCAACCAATCCAATAACGTATTTCTTCCCCAAATCTAGCTCTATCGGTGGATAGAAGTTGTAGCTATCTGTGTTACCAACACCTTCTAAACTGAATGTTATTGACATAACTGAGAAAATTTGATGTGCTGATTACTTATATAAAAATTGTAGGCATAGGTGTCCGCAAATAATTGTATTAAACTCTTGATCTTGGTTGTAATTATAATATATTTTACACCCCCGAAAGTGTTAATCACTTCGATTGGTGGTCGAAAATTACCTAAACTATCGTAATGTCATACTTTTTTACCACGGTTTTTGTAGCAAACCCAATGTGTACCTGGTCCTCTTTGGCTATCCAAGTTAATAATTCCAGATTCATATTTCCGTGGTAATTTAGGCATACTATCTCTCATAAAAATATCCCTAAAGTAGGACACATTTTTGGTGTATTTCTTTAAATCAATATTCGTTAACGGTCTTTCGGGTAATCTATTCAGTTTTTTGGAAACGGTTTTAAGTATAATGCACCACCACCAGATTTGTTTGGTTTTAGATACAGTGCACCGCCTTTGTTATTCATTTGTTGTTATTAGCATTTTTAGCATCATTGACTGCTTTAGCAATTCCTGATGCACCGCCAGCTAAAGCACCGATTGCTGATAATCCTGCGAATAACGGAATAAGAAATGGTAAAAACCCTCCTTGTTTAGGTAGGGGAATTACTCCAGGAACTTTAATGTTTTTCTTTCCTCCTAAACTTTTTACCACACGTTTTGCCGTTGAAAGCGCTGACTTTATTGTGTCTGTGAAATTTCCGTTATAGGACATTCGTTTAACTTATCCCGATTGATCGATGAATCAAAAGCGCACTTGTGTATCACTATCCTTTTCTACATATTGAATACAATGTACACTATTAGCTAACGTATTATTCCAAGAGTGTCGTTTTGTATGGCTCTTATTAACTCAAGTAACTAACAAGGATAACGTTAACAACAAATTAAGTTTTCTTTATACGAACAGTATGATATTTACGTATCGTAGATGTATGCACATAAAAGCATATTATTTTCAATAAAACTTAAAACGTAGCAGATGAATTTTGGTAAGTGATTATATATTCTAAAATGTTGCAAAATTGTTGTAAATAGGTATTTGTAGGTTAAGACCAATGAACTCTTCCAAAGAAAGGAAGTAATTGTTCCAATACTTTTCTACATAAAAGTGGCGATTATATATCTTTGACGGCAATACATTTGTGAGTTAATGGTTATTTATTTGATTTATTCATAAGGATTAAATTTTTTAGGAACGCTACTAATCATTATGCTTTGAGAAAACATTCGAATTGCAAAATACGTAATGATAATTTCAGTCATCGGTGTTTATTTAGAAGATTATTATACTGCAATTCAAAATTATTGGTGTATTTAATGTAATTGAATTATAGTACTTTTTTAAACCTATTCAAAGTATCGTTTCAAACACAATATAACGAATAATGTAATAAAACGTAAATTTGTCCATTCACATTTAAACATGACTGTGTTGAAAATAATTTATTGTTATAAATAATAATGTTAATGTACAATAACATATATTATATGTTATTATAATTATTATAGATTATTATTAAGTTTTTGGAGACAACTGTTTGCGTTAAGAATGCAATTAAAAACAAGAAATTAAATGTTCACTACACTTCATTTTCTGTATCTGTGTTATCGTTTGGATGTATAATTGGATTGATTTGGACACCATAAACGTTTTCTTGTTCCCAAGACTTTAGAATTTCAGCTTCTGCAATATATTCTATTTGCAAATTTGTGAGTTAATGGTTATTTATTTGATTTATTCATAAAGATTGAATTTTTAGGAATGCTACAAATCATTATGCTTTGAGAAAATATTCGAATTGCAAAATACGGAATGATAATTTCCATCATCGGTGTTTATACACTTGTTTGTGTAGAAGATTATTATACTGCAATTCAAAATTATTGGTGTGTTTAATGTAATTGAATTATAGCACTTTTTTAAACTTATTCAAAGTATCGTGTCAAATACATTATAACCAAGCGTTTCTTACTTATTGAGTACATAAAAAAATACACCATAATGTAATAAAACGTAAATTTGTTCATTCACATTTAAGCATGACTGTGTTGAAAATAATTTATTGTTATACATTATAATGTTTTAGTGTACAATAACATACATTATATGTTATTATTATAATTATTATAGATTATTATTAAGTTTTTGGAGAAAACTGTTTGCGTTAAGAATTCAATTAAAAACAAGAAATTAAATGTTCACTACACTTCATCTTCTGTATCTGTGTTATCGTTTGGATTTATAATAATTGGATTTACTGGGACATCATAAACTTTTTCTTGTTTCCAAGACTTTAGAATTTCAGCTTCTGCATGTTTAATCGTTTTTAACCAAACTGAAGGTGAAACTGTTTCTAACGCTTCTTTCCACATCTGTTTGACATTATCATCCCCATAACCATCTCTTCCAATGTGCTTATCATAATAAGTTTTGCTTATTCCCCATACCATTTCTATTGGGTTAAATTGACAGTGGTAAGGAGGCAAGCGTAAAATTTCGTGTCCATGTTCTCTAATAATATTATCGACCAAATATTGTTTCTCTTCCTTATGTAGCTTTGCTATATGTAGTAATTCCGTTTTAAATGCTTCTTTTTCATGGGTAATTTTTTTCCCCTAAGCCACTCTGTAATTTCTTCTTTTTTCCAATTTGTAGTTGGTTGGCGATTGACAATTTGTGAATGGTACGGAGCGTTATCCATAATGATTATATATGGCTTTGTTAAGTTTGGCAAAAGTTGATTTGTTAACCATTTAACAAAGTTTTCGGAATTCATACAATCGTGATAATCGCTGCTTTTATTTGTGGTAGAGAATATAAGTTCTGCTCCTTCCACAAAGCCATCCTCTGTTCCAGCATGTAGAACTATATAAGGTTTGCCTTCCCCACCAAGATTCTTAAAGCATTTTGAACTGGAATCTTTCCATCTTCTTTTGTTGCTTCCTTTTGCAAATATCCATGTTTCGTCGAGATAAACGAACTGCTTGTAGATATCTTGTTTTATATAAGTGATGTAACTTCTCAAAAATTTTAACCTCATCGATGCTATTGAAGTTTTTTCGCAAAGAGCTTTTCTATTGTTAGTTTGCTTGAAATGAAATCCAATGTCCAACAAAACGTGATAGAGGCTAGTCCTTTTACACTCAACAATACCTCTTTCTTTAATTTTTGTTAAGAGCGTATCTAATGTAACATGTTCATGGTTAATATACATGTTGTAAATTGTAGTACGGATTTCACTTTTTTGTCGTTAATCCATGTCTTTTGTTTTTAGACTTTTTCGTTGAGGTTCATTTTCCTTGTTTTCTTCTTGATTTTGATGTCGTCGTAAAGCATTAGAAATAGTTTTCGTGTCAATTTTCAAAGCATCGCTAACCCTTGCATGCACTGCTGTTAATGGTGATAAGGGCCCGTTGTTCTGTTTTTCTTTATTAAAGTATTCGACTGAGTTATGGATCAATTCGTCTACGGTAATTGACCTACGAGGCATGTTGATGTGCTACAAATGAAAACATAAATGTTATCTCTTTCTGTAAAACGAATTAATCTTTACCTTAAATGAACACTAGAAAGTAATGTGGTTCTGAAAAGAACTGATTTTTTACAATATTAACTCAAGAAGGAATGAATAAACGAAGAAACAAACCAACCGGCGAGCGTACGTAACCTCAATCAACGTATAAGCAAATAAAGGAAAGTTGTTTTGTGGAAAGGTTGGTATCAGTACTCATATTTTTGTTTTAAATTACAGACGACGGTCATTTCGTGATTTAATGCATACATGACGTCATCGGGATAAGTTAAACGAATGAACTTTAGGTTTAATTTTTTTAGCTATTGTTTTTCGTAAATGCAATAAATTTCCGCCATTGCATTTTTTCTTCTTCTTCAGATTAGATCGACGTTTACTCCCCATTCCTAATTTTCTCTTTGCTTTCATGGCGGTACTGGCTGCTAAAGCTACAGTTCGTTCACCTAATGTTGCGTCTGGTGATTTAAAGCGTTTCCAAGCTTTTTTTTTATAAAATTGTATCCGCTTTATGTCTATTTAAATCTCTGTGGTCTCTGTAACTGATATCGTGAAATTTGCACTGAGCATCTAATTGATTAATACCGGAGTCACCGCGTGCGAGCCGTTTTTCTAACTTTGTACCAGGACCGCAATACTGGTAACCAGGTAAGTGCAATTCAAACGCATTCAAAAGCATTCACTAAACCACCACCACCACCTGCACTCTTTCGCTTCTTAACTAACATTGTTTACCTGGATGGATAGAACGGGGTATTTATACCTAAATTGAGAAAAACAAATCATAGTTATTTCTTTATTCAGTAATAGCTATAATTAGATAAGTAGGGCGATAATACAATATTTCCATTAAACATACAGTGTTATGTGAATTAATATTATACTTAGCATTTATAACATCATCAATGTCATCATCACCATCACGGAATTCTTTCTCACGAAAACGACGGTAGTTAACAACTTATTGTATGAACTTTTCATAAAAACACACCACATTGTAAGATTCAAGAAATTCCAATCTATAGCTTATTATATCCTTTAAATTGAATAGTTCTTTTATACTATGTGAATTGAATGTGCAAGAACAGCAGTTGTAGTTTTCTATCATAACAGTTTTCAAAATTCTGTCATATCCTTTAATCAATTCCCAATTGTAATAAATACCAAGATTGCTAGATAGAGATTCATAATGTTGATCATAGATTATATCTTCTTCATTTACATTTGACCATGTTCAAATGTAATTCTACATATGAGTGCCATCTTAGAAGCTCATTCCATTCCTTCATATCCAACACTACATTAGCGCTTTGATAACAGTTAGCACACCCAATGCGCACTACTGGTGCAAGCTTGAGGTGCGTACTGTATCCACTTTCCATATGTTTTGCATGATGAGTATTGTTCGATAGTTTATAATAAATACAATCGATTAAGTATTCATTAGCTGCTTGTTTATACACTTCAGATAAATCACATGGTTGCCTGTCAATGTTAGAAGAATAACCTTCATCATGGTTCTCTTCATTTTTACTTCTATTACCACCATCACTATTTTGACGGCACCAACAACACAATGTAAAATTGTTATTCATATTGTTACTGCAATTATGTGGGGTATCCATATATAACGGTGAACTTCTGAGTTTGGATGGTTCCAGAAATTATGTTATTGCTGCCTGCATTTAACGACTGTACTTGCTTGCAATTGCACTAGGACTAAACGCTGTTTAAGAAATGATTTTAGTTAAATCATGTGGGTGGGGTTGTGGCACTACTATTAAAAACAAAATGTTATGTTTGTTGTTTTCCCGACTGCACCCAAACTACTCATGAAGACATCCCTCGTGTTTAGCTGCATTTTAAATCCTTCCATTCGATTTTCTTCTTTCAAATACATAAAATAAATAAAAGCGTTGAGGTAATATACATTTTAAATCATCCGTTTCCATCACTATACGTTCACCACACTTAGTATTAATTATTGCCACATTAATCACTTTATACCTTTTTGATATCTCTAGGTCACATGCACTTTTAAAAATTGGTGCTTTGTTTTAACCCTGCTAATTCCATGTTTAACAATTACAAGTTGCTAACTGACTGATCTCAACACACCTCGCTGTGGTTTATATCACAAAAATGTGTCCTTGACATAAGTTACTATGACAACATGTTTAAACTCGTTAAATACACACTTACTTTTAGTTTAGTAAATTATTTCACCTTGACTCAATTTAGTCAATATAAGCACCATTTGACCTTGGTCTACTTTTAGCATAGACAACAACTCGCATTCTTCTTGTTTCCATGAATTGATTCTATTTTTATACTTCTAATAAATGTCATACGATACCCCTACAGCTCAATAACCTTTGACCTTGACCACTCTATTTTTAGACTTCTAAGAATTGTAATATGATGATGACATTGCAATTTCTATTTTTAGCTTTTGACCTTGACATACAAATTTCCCGCCAAAACGTTTGACCGCAGAGTGACCTTATAATATGATGAGGATGGTGACATTGAAATTTCTATTTTTATTGAGCTCCTAAAATTTAAATTTCCCCCCAAAAGTTTGACCTTGAAGAGATCTAAAAGCTTACATTTCTCACACCAGAGGGCGAGTGACCTTGAATTGGTCCAGAACCGGCCCTTAATCACTATTATCATCTAAGACTAGTTTCATAATGTATTCGGAATAGATATTAAAAAGTAGCGGGGAAAGCACACAGCCTTGACTCCTCGGTCATTTTATTATCTACCTTAATAGTTGTTGATATTGTTAATGATACGTAGATCTTTATCGTCTAGACCAATTGTTTTTAAGATTGATATTAAATCGTCATGTTTGACCCTGCCAATAGCCTTCTGATAGTCCACAAAACACACATATACGTCATAGTTCATATCCCTGCAGTGTTGGACTTGAATAGCGAAAAGAGCGTATTTTGTACCTAGTGCGTCGCGAAAGCCAAATCGTGTGCGAGTTAGTTGTACTTCGCATTTTTTGTATATGCTCCTATGTATTATCTTTACAAGTGTTTTGAGAAGATGGCTCATTAGAGTATATGTTGTTAAACATTGCGGCGAGCCATTTAATTTCGTCGCTCTCCATGGTTTTTAAAAAGTCTGCATGGCAATTGTCTTGTGACCTAGCAGTAAGGCGTTTTATTGAGTCCAAAGTCAAACACTTCTGCACTCCACTGCAATATAAAGCTTATAGTTCACGAAATTAAAATACTTATTTTTTGGGTTTAAATGGTGTATGTTTGAATTTATATTTATGTAATTCTATACGTACATGCAGTAATCGTCTTCAGTAGTAGTAAAATTTTTTAGAAATTGTTTAATGGGTTAGAACAAATTTTCATATTTCAAAAAATTGTTGTAACACCTTACAAAATTCTACAACATTTTTACTACAACTGATGATAACTGTAAGTGTTATCGAAAAGAAACGAAAATTTCTATAGCTATAAATACAAAAATACACCTTTTAAACCTAAAAGATAAGTATTTTAATTATGTGTAATAATGGTAAAAGTATACATTTTCATATTATGGTTCACAACTGTACCATATTTCATATGAAGTCAAATGAAGATTATTGCTTTGTATGGTGTGAAGCAGTAGGAGGTGTTACTGCTGACCCTAAGTAGAACCGGGCATTTTAACTTTCACTTTCTGACCTTGGGAATTCCCAACGCCACCCACGTGGTGATCGTGTTTTTTCACCCTTATGGCTTTTGTTCGGAGGCCATTTTCAACCCTTGATGGAATTTTCACCCTAATTAGAGCCCTTTTGGCTGTGTTAAGAACCTTTTTGTCAATTCACTCCTTTTTTATGGCTTCTTTTCGGTGGTCATTTTCAACCCCTTTATGGAACTTTCACCCTAATTAGGGCCCTTTTGGTTGTATTAAAAGACTTTTTGGCAGTTCACTCTTTTTTACGGCTTCTTTTCGGTGGTCATTTTCAGCCCCTTGATGGAATTTTCACCATAATTTGGTTGTATTAAGGGCCTTTTTGTCAGTTCAGCCCGTGGAAGGTAGGAAAATGCGTGCGCATGCAGTGTTGAGTGAAAAAAGATTTAATCTGTTATTAATTAGGGTTGTTTTTTATCAAAGATTTCATAATTATTATTACATTTCGTTTAATCCCATCTACAGATTGTGACCTAATTTATTTATGCACTGGTGGTTGTATTCTAATAAGGGATCCTGGTCCTGTAAGACGGGAATCTGTTCGCGAGCTTCTTAATCTGTGTTTATTATTCATTTTATATGAATTGGAATGTAGCAATCAGCCATCGACATCGTGATAATTGATGTGCTTACAAACATTTTAAAATTTTGCTATCTTGGATTTTTGAGACCCTAGGACACCTTGGCAGCCATTTTTTTACATGCCCACCTGGGGATCGTATTTTGGTCTATTTTTTAAAAGCTAATAAACAATTGGATTATTTTTGATATTAAGGAAGCTAATCAAGATAAAGATAATATATACAATTGATTTTTAAATACGCTGTTAAATTCTGTATAATGATAATAAAACAGTTAATGGTTATTGCGTAATCAGTTAATTAACTTGTTGTTATACAAAAGTGAATGTACTATTTCGCAATTGGACGTAAACAATAATAATAAACACCGTACATATTTTACGTACATGAATATGTCTGGGGTTATAGTTATCACAGGTTAGATTAGCTAGAGAGATGCAATGCAATTGCGAAGCTGTTATAATTAAATTAAATTACTAACTTTATAGCATAAAATGTCCATCAAACTCTTCGTGTAAACCGTCAACAGCCAAAACCAAATATATATTTGCGCAAACAGGTTATTTAATATTGTGATGTATGCAGCGAATTGCCTGTATCCTCTTCTTTAAGCTAGATTTTGCCTCTATATTATTTCACATACATAAAAATTCTGTCTCATCAGAGATGAGAAAAAACGGCTTTAGATTTTATAATCAGGTTAAGCATGCATAATGGCCGCTTATCAGAGTGCTATTTTTAAATTTTCGGGTTTTACCAATAATGGGGTTGTCATACCATCACATAAGCCTATTTTACATACAAGCTCTACCTTAACAGAAATACCCCTGTCAAAAAGGAACTTAGGTTTATAAACCGGCCCCTAGGGACGATATTAGAGCGCGGTTACAGAAACAAGTAGCGTGCACTATATATAAACCTGTAGTGAGAAATTTACTCGAAATAAATATATTGTGATCAACATTTACAAGCTGTGGCAAGCGGATTTTTGCGATATGAGAAATCTAAGCAAATATAATGATGGGTATAACTATATACTGGCAGTTATCGATGTATTTAGCAAGATGGCGTGGACACGAGCTCTGAAGCTGAAAAACTACATGTGCTATAATCGACGTGTTTTCGATTATTTTTCAAAAATGCGAAAAGATACCTCAAATTAAACAGACGGATAAGGGCAAGGACTTTATTGCGAAAAGTGTCTATCAATTCTTTAACAAACATCAAATCTAATTATATACGCAAAATTTAGCGATGCTATTCTTTCATATAGATCAAAATCGCACTACCTGGGTTACAGTTAATGCGAAAGTCAATAACCTATACACATCATCTCTCTCAAGGCTTTATTTGCGGTAAAACCTTCGATGCATCCTTTAGGTAACTGACCCAGGAAGATATTATCCAATGATTTTCGCTGTATGCCACAGGTATAGTTAACACTTTTACGTCGGTCCTTGTAACAGAGTATTTTGCTGCAGTTGCTTCTAAGGCATTAGCGCGCGCAATTAGAATGGTGGAATTGATTCGCATACGTCTCACCAGTAAACTAACGTCCATAATTCGCGTCTTGTAATTTGAACCGTACGCCGCCATTAGACTAAAGGTATCGCTTGATCGTACAAATTTAACCTTTAACTCAACACCACTTATGAGAAACTTTTCCCGATTAAATAAAATCCTAGTGCACGTGACCAAAAATCTCTGATCGCTGCAAGTACTTTACGTTGCGAGAAACCGTTATTTACATGTCTCATATAGTTAAAAATTTGCGACACGACGTTTTCGGCGAAGGCTGTTTCGTCGACCCACTCCAACCGTCCCCAAACATAACCGAGATTGTAAGACAGGTATATGGCATCACAACTTGTTCTCGGGTCTTCACCCCTTGTCGTGATCGCAACTTATTCGTGGGCCTTCGCGTATTGTTGTGGTGCCCTTGGGGGAAAATTTGAATTTTGTATTATAATAAGGAGCCTAATGCTAACTTGTAAGACAGGTGTAGGGCTGCGCAACTTACTCTCGGGGCTTTGCCCCTTGTCGAGGCCCCATTGGCGTAAAATTTGAATTTGTATTTAAGTCTGCAGGTTATGACTGGAAATATGAATTTGTATTGTAATAAGGGGTATAATGCTAACGTATTATACACATGTAGGGCTTAGCAACTTACTCTCAGGCCCACGCCCCTCGACCAAAAATTTAAATTTGTTTGTGGTGCCATCTATGAGGCGAAATTTAGTCCCTGGTCCCTTGGCGGGAAATTTGAATTTGTATTTAAGTGTTTACATTCTGATTACTCATTGCGAGAAATTTGAACTTGTATTATAATAAGAGCCCTATTGCTAACTTATAAAACAGACATAGGACTTCGCAACTTGCTTTCGGGCCTTTACACCCCTGCCTTGGTCCCCATGTCTGGCTGGAAATAGTATTCTAATAAGGGGGCCCTAATGGTAACTTATAAGACAAATAAAGAAACTTGTATTAGGTCTACGCCCTCCTGTCGTGGCCCCCTTCTTGCGTAATTTGAATTTGTGTATGGACTAATGAATATTTTCTGTAATAAAGGTGGCACCACCTAGCGTTATATTTCTAGAGCTAATTAAGGTTTCGTTTGTGGCACCGTCTAGTGGTATATTTTTAAATTAGCGAATGTTTTCTGTAATAGAGACGGCGGCGCCCAGCGGTATATTTCTAGGACTGATTAAGGTTGTTTGTGATTACATCTAGTGGTGACTAGAGACTAATGAATGTTTGCTGTAATAGAGGTTGATCGTGTTCGTCTCTCCCTCGTCTCTATCGTCCCTTTTTCAAACATACAAATCAATTAATCAAGTCAAATTAATCAAATCATTTAAGCAGATCAATTCCAAACAAATCACGTTCGATCAAATCAAACAATCAGATCAGTATCAATCAATCAATCAATTAACCAAACCAATCTTAATCAATCAAATCATAACCTACAGCCTACGAAAACTAGCTTACAACTCAAAAATACTGATTGGACTAACTTACACTTTGCTAAAACCGACCAACCACAATTCATAAATACCGAACTGATTTAACTTAGTCATACAAAATCAGCTGTCAATTAAAAATATAACAGTATGAGTTACAGAGTTCAAAAGGAAAATTTTAAAATAGCACTCTAATAAGCGGTCAGCTTGCATGTTTAACCTGATTATAAAATATAAAACCGTTCTTTTTGACAGAGGTATCTCTGATGAGACAGAACTTTTATGTATGTAAAATAATATTGAGGCGAAATCTAGCTTAAATAAGAGGACACAGGCAATTCGCTGCATCATAATATTAAATAACCTGTTTGCGCAAATATATATTTGGTTTTGGCTGTTGACGGTTTACACGGAGAGTTTGATAGACATTTTATTCTAAGTTAACTAGTAATTTAATTTAATTATAACAGCTTCACAATTACATTGAGTCTCTCTAACTAATCTAACCTGTGATAGTTAAAAGCCCAGATATATACATGTACGTAAAATATGTACGGTGTTTATTATTATTATTGTTTACGTCCAATTGCGAAATTGTACATTCCCTTTTGTATAACAAGTGAATTAAGTGATTACGCAATACCCATTAGCCGTTTTATTATCATTATGTAGAATTTAACATCGTACTTAAAAAGCAGTTGTATATGTTATTTTTATTTTGATTAGTTTCTTTAATATCAAAAATAATCCAATTGTTTATTTGCTTTTAAAAAATACGATCCCCACGTGGGCATGTAAAAGAAAATGACTGCCAAGGTGTCCCAGGGTTACAAAAATCCAAGACAGCAAGATTATAAAATGTTTGTAAACACATTAATTAACACGATGTCGACGGCTGATTGCTACTTTCTAATTCATATAAAATGAAGTTGTATAACTGTTTAATAATAATAAACACACATTAAGAAGCCCGCGAACAGATTACCGTCTTACAAGACTAGGACCCCTTATTAGAATACAACCATCAATGCATAAATAAAATAGGTCACAATCTGTTGATGGGATTAAAAGAAATGTAATAATAGTTATGAAATCTCCTTTGATACAAACAACCCTAATTAATAACAGATTAAATCTTTTTTCACTCAAAACCTTGCACTCGCATGCATTTTCCTACCTTCCACGGGCTGAACTGCCAAAACGGCTCTTAATACAACCAAATTAGGGTGAAAATTCCATCAAAGGGCTGAAAATGACCACCGAAAAGAAGCCGTAAAAAGGAGTGAACTGCCAAAAAGGCTCTTAATACAACCAAAAGGGCTCTAATTAGTGTGAAAATTCCATCAAGGGGTTGAAAATGACCACCGAAAAGAAGCCATAAAAAGGGGTGAACTGACAAAAAGGTTCTTAATACAACCAAAAGGGTCCTAATTAGGGTGAAAATTCTGTGAAGGGTTGAAAATGGCCTCCGAAAAGAAGCCATAGGGGAAAAAAATACGATCCCCACGTGGGTGGCGTTGGGAATTCCCAAGGTCAGAAAGTGAAAGTTAAAGTGCCCCGGTTCTACTACCCTATGAAAAGATCATTCTGTATGGTGAGGGATGTTCTGCATAAAATGTCACTCTATCTAATGCTCTATTAAAATTAGTTATTGAACATAGTATCACTATTGAGCAAAAATTGTTAGAAAGAGGACATACTCAAATGGAGACTGACTACCAAGAAAATACGAATATTAAGGTTCCAGCGGATGTTTACCTTCGCTCTAGACAAAATCCCAGTCCATTCAAACTGCGTCGTTAGGTTGGAGATCCTGCATCATAAATTAATAAAAAGTATTAATGTATCACCTAATTCAACGAAAAAAATAAATATAGATGATTGGTAAATTGTCGTTAAGGTTTCTATCGTTTCCTGTATAGATAGTTATTGTTTGAATCTTTATATTTTGTAAGTTACTATGGAAAGTAATGTCCTTTCAATGGGTATGTTAATAAATATGCTTATTTTTAATTTATATTATTTCTAGTCAGTAATATTGTAGGAATTTACATTATATTGCTGGGAACTTTCTTAAAGGTGTAATTTTTTACCTGGTTTTAAATATTAGCTTTGTACATTTGCATTCATTCAGTTACGGCTAGGATGTTTGGGCGTGGATGTTTTGGTGTGGCCATTTGGACGCGAGCCGATTTGCCGCAGGCGGATTTGGCATGGATCGTTTTGGCGCATTACTCGTATTTTTAACACAGAGTTTTATAGTAAAAATGCATCATTATACATACGCGAATGAGAAGTGTGCGTTAGCAAGCGAATTAAAACGATTAGAACAATATATTTCGAACAATATCATTATTGGTTCATTTCATAATTGTAAGATATACCTCATACATACTCTATGATGTTTCGGTTTTGATAATCTAAAACCAAACGCAGTCCCCGACGGGTTTTATTTTTTTGTTCTGTCTTGATTGTTTAAGACTTGGTCGTACACAAACCAAATATTTAGAAGGAAAATTGGCGCCTTTTTACCATTTCCTCTTCTGTTGTGTTGTGATGTAATTGTATTCCAACCATTGCGGAAGATGCTGAAGTTCTAATGAGAATGCTTCTGCCAATCTATCAACAGCTTCGTCCAAATGGTTTATAGGAACAAACGTCAATGAAGTCAGCATTCTGGTAATTCTGGCAAATTCTTGGTACAAAATAAATGCATTCACGAAAATGCGCCACCACAAAGGAGTTCGATGGCTAGTTTACGGTACCATTTCACACCTATCCGTAAAGATATGTACTAAGCTTTCATTTTATCAGATAAAGCAATATAATCTTTATGTTTATTGTAGTCGATAACCACAACTAGTTTTCCTGTTTTTCTTTTGCGGCCACAAGTAATTTTTACTTAATAGTCTGTGTTTTGTAGACGAAGTCAAAACGTCTCCTTTTTCCTTCCATTTCTGAATGACCACACCGGTGTTACTTTCAGCTACAATTGCCTCGTCTTTCTTTCGTTTTTTGTCAATCAAAACTTTGGGGTTCAATTTTCGATTGCAGCGGTGAGTCCCTACTAAATGTATGTTTTTCTCAAGTAAAACGTGAGCCAGATCCATACTTGTGTAATAATTAAAAATTATTATTAAATACATAAATAAAAAGTTTACCTCGAGTAGGATTTGAACCTACGACCTGTACTTTGCTAGAGTACCGCGCTAACCAACTGCGCCATCAAGGTTCAAGCCCCAATCAATGTAAATTTTGTTTTGTGTATGTAGAACTGATGTAAATTCTAAATATAATGAGATTACAATCCAATTCTTATATTAATGGAATGTAAGCCTGCAATATCGCAAGGATTCACACATACCAACGCAACTTGACTAATATTAAATTATTATAAGTTTTTGTTATGAACGAATAAGTTCAAAGGTAAATATGTAATTAAAAATTATTACCTTTGAACTTATTCGTTCATAACAAAAACTTATAATAATTGTGTAATAATTGTCTGCATCAACTATTTGCAAGTATAAGCACCACATTCTTGAACCAAGATTCCCCCTTGATTTTATCTTGTCCACAATATACCATTAGGTTGTAGGTATATCCTTTCTCAACGCGTATTTTATATAATTTTATGCCAAATGTATGGCGTTTGTTTTTGATACATTGTCGGAAGGACAGACGACCTCGAAACAAAATTAATGTCTCATCAATACAGACACATTCTTTTGGCGTATAGTGACGTTAAAAGTTTGAATGAGTTTATTTTTTGACAGGAAATATTTTCTGTAATCTGTCGTCTGACACAATTTCATTATTGCTGAAATGCCACATTTTCAACAATAACTGAAAGCAGTTTCAGGGCATTACAGATTTTATGGGATTCTGATAGATTCGAATCTTACTTGGGTATTGAGCCATCCAGATTAATGCACCGACAAATTTCTTCATTTCAGCAATATCTGTATCTTTCCAATCCTAGCTTTTGGTGCATTTTATTTAGTTTTACATTGTGCTGCATACCATTAGTTTCAGTATCCATCAAAGTAAGGATTCGTTGGTCGAAAAGTAGTTACAAGCAACCTAGTGGAGATTTCATATAGTAATCTTCGTACAATTGTACATTTACACCTGATTTTGGTTCCCTAAAAGGAAAATTCTTCAGGTCCAATCTTGTTACGTTGTGCCAAGCAAGACTGGCATCCCTAGTCGAAATATCTCCGTCACCACTTGTAACATTTTCATATTTCATCACGACTTCTTAGATTGTTTGCGTCACCAAAACGTTGTTTGCTGTATTCGAACAACTTGATCTGCGATCATGTGCGTGATTTATATTTGTGTTACAAATTCTAGGACGCTTTTTTGGGAGTGTTTCAGCGTCGGATACGTCAGTTTCGTCATCACTACTAGGAACGTATTCGTGTGATGATTCAGCAAAAAGGCTTATATTATCATCTTCGTTGAACAAATTGTCCTAAAATAATAATTACAAACGCGGTTGTTCTTCTTGTTCCGTAATTCATTTTTGGACACTAGGACAGGCACTTGGATGAACTTGCATCAACATTTACGAACTGTAAGCAAGACTCCAAGCTAACTGCATGTGCGGCACATATAGAACACGTTCAAGCAGGTCAATTTTGAGACCCAAATTTAGGTACACGCGGAGTGCAGATAAAAACTTAGCCCTTGTGACATCTACGGTGTGTCTCCTCATCAAATATATTGTTATAAACAATTATTTTTGTATAAAATAAATGTAATGTGTTGCAAGACGCTACAATCGTGTAAAAATAAGAGAGAAAAAACGTTCGGCCAGAGGGGCAATTTTTTTATGTATTACGGCAGTCAACGTGTTAAGTATTTAAATACAAGTATTTCAATTACCTTGGTTACATTCAATTACATAATTAAATTGTAAATACTTGTAATATTATAAGTTTTGTATGAGCGAATATGTTTATTATTAATGAAATTAATAATAATTTTTAAACACATGTAATTAGTAACTTTCAATTACATTTTCGGTGCCTATGTACAAACAGACGATTTCACTGAACACATTTAGAACTTTTCCCACATTACTTTAATCCGCATTCACGGGTCCTATAAAATAAACTTTATTTTATTACAAACGATTCCATTCAAAGATTCAATACAAAATGTATGGCTTTAGTATTTAAGCTTCTTGTTACAAAGAGACAAATATTTCCGAATTCTTCAGAAAAAGCTTTTTCAATCTTTGTGTTTTTGCCGACGTGAAATAATCTGTTTTTCACAAAAATATTTTAGCCATCTAAACGTTATAGTTAGTTTGAAATTTATATTCAAAGAGCGTACTGTGAGTTACTGAAAAAATGATGGTGCTTCTTAGCGAAATCAGCGGGAGTTAACCACATAAAATGAAAATACTGGGAGTTTTGTTTTAACATGTACAGGGTTATTCGCGTTATTCGGCACGGAAGATTATAGCCAAACCACTTAATTTTAAAATTATTTTCGCAATGTACAGGCTATTCCAAAAGTATGAAACATATCAAAGTTGCAATTTGCAATGGAACACCCTATATATTATTGCATTTTTAGTTTCTGAGATCAAAATAAGAATGAGTTTTACTAAGGTTTACCCGACTTAAACCTTACATGTTTTGAAATATTTAGCATTTTCTGAAAATGTAGTCATAAATTTAAACTTTAAGTTCTCAACAAGTATTCACTTTTTCGTCAACTATTACACTTAGCTTACTATTTGACGCACTGAATAGAACACTGACTAACATATACAAAGTATTTATAAATCATGACTCAAAAATTTAAAGTTTTAAATAGTAATAACCTGATTAGTCTAAATAGAACACCCTGTATTTTATGTCAACAGCAGGTGTAGAATTTAATTCCCTATCGAATACTATAACACTGTCACATATCTTACTCTCCTTCTTTTCAAGGAAAATTCACATTTTCAGAAAGCAAGTTTATTTAAACAAATTTAACACTTAACAAGTTGCTTATGGAAATTTGGCAACACAGAATTATTGTTTGTAGCTGTCAGTTATTCATAAAAGTCTGCAAATCGCTCTGTCTCTTCGTAAATCGTTCAGTGTGTTTTGTAGTGGTAATTTGTTCTGTATTTAAAGTTTATTTGTTGAAAATGAGAGTTTATCCAAATGAAGAACGGATTGACATGATTCTTATTATCGGACAATGTAACCAAAACGTCTTACTGGCATCACGAGCTTACGCTCAAAGATTTCCCGACAGAAAACGTCCAAACAAAGCTGTATGGAAAGATTGTTGGTTCTATTTAAACGAATTGGAAGTGTTCATTATGATAAACCTTTGAACATAAAACCTGTGACAGAAAATGAAGAAACAGAATTAGCGGTAGTTGCTTCTGTGATCGAAAATCCATATATCGGACAAAACCAAATTGCGTAGCGCATTAACATTAGCCAAGCAAGTGTCTCGAGAATTCTTAATGGATTATAAAATCCAGCTCCATCAAGAACTTTCCGAAAATGACTTCAGAAACCGAGTTGAATTTTGTATATGGGCGTTAGACCGAGTGACCAAAAATGAAACCTTTTTCAATTTTGTACTGTTGAGCGACAAATTCACATTTCATAACAATGGATTTGTTAATAGACGTAATTCTCATTATTACGCTGATTCCAATCCGCATCAACTTAGAATGATACATAATCAACACAGGTGGTCAATAAATGTATGGGGTGGAATAATAGGTCAATATTTACTTGGGCCTTATTTTTTTGAAGAACATTTAAATGGTATATTGTTAAATTTTTTAGCAAGAGAATTCCCAGTGCGGTTACAAGACATACCCTTGAACATACGGATAACAATGTGGCTTCAACTGGATGGTGCCCCCGCACACTTCAGAATTGGCCTCCACGGTCCCCTGACTTAACTTCACCGGTTTTCTTCTTATGGGGATACGTATGAGGGAAGCATTTCAAATCATAAGCCCGGAAATGTTAGCAAACGTTGGTAGAAGTTTCGAAAAGAGGGTATGCTTGTGTTTAGAGACAGACGGTCGTCATTTTGAACACTTGCTATAAGCATTTTTTTTTACAGATTTTCCACCATTCTATTACTTTCATCATTATTTTAATTAGTAAGTAAATTGTTACATATCATTATTCAAATTTGTTTGCCTAAACCTGCTCTTTAATGCCAGCAAATCTGAGTTTTCAAATTTCCATAGGCGACTTGTTAAGTGTTAAATTTGTTTAAATAAACTTGCTTTCTGAAAATATGCATTTTCCTTGAAAACAAGAAGTTAGACATATGACAGTATTCGATAGGGAATTAAATTCTACATCTGCTGTTGACATAAAATATAGGGTGTTCTATTTAAACTAATCAGGTTATTACTATTTAAAACTTTAAATTATTGTGACACTTGGTATATGTTAGTCAGTGTTATATTCAGTGCGTCATGATATATAATCAAATAGTAAGCTAAGCGTAAAGTTTAGTTGACGAAAAAGTGAAAACTTGTTGAGAACTTAAAGTTTAAAATTATTACCACATTTTCAGAAAATGCTAAGTATTTCAAAACATGTAAGGTTTAAGTCGGGTAAACCTTATAAAACTTATTCTTATTTTGACCGTAGAAACTAAAAATGCAGTAATATATAGGGTTATAGTTAAATTGATCGCTCCAGAAAACACAATACAAAGAAGACTAATCAGAGAAACCATTGAAATAGAGAGGCGGACACACTCATTAAACAAAAGGGATGACTGCCAACGACTACCACATATATGGATAGTACAGGGTGTCACAAAATAACTTCAGAACCTGGTTCTACATGTGAAAATAAGTTTTTCGAAAATTTTAGATATCTGTGAGTAAGGAATTTCTTGAAAAGTTTTTAAAATATTAATGTTAAAAAAACGTATTTGTACGTGTAGTACCCGGATCTGAATTAAGCCGCTAAACTTTTTTTGTGACGCCCTGTATAATAATAATAATCTGCACTAATACATAATCAAAGCTTTGGTGCCGTCATGATTGTAATTTAACATAATCCTTATAAACACAAATTGTGATTTATGACATGGTATGTAGTGATCTGAAATTATACAAATTCGCTCGCGTCAATGCGCCTCGCGCGAAAACGTCTCGCGCCAAATCGTCCTTGCACCACAACGGCTTGCGCCAAAACGGCGCGCGCCAAAACGTCACGCCAAAACGGCCGCCCCAAATCGTGCCAACCCGATTTAGTTACCGCACTCCGTGCGTTTAAATTGTATTTTTAATTAAAATTGTTTTAAAGGTTTACCCGAAGGAAAATTA
Organism: Vesta saturnalis; assembly: GCA_036346205.1. Classification (NCBI taxonomy): domain Eukaryota; kingdom Metazoa; phylum Arthropoda; class Insecta; order Coleoptera; family Lampyridae; genus Vesta; species Vesta saturnalis. Next base: position 4,205,285 of record JARFJB010002396.1, read on the forward strand.
AGCAACGAAACAAAATCACTTCACTAAATGGTATTTCTAAATCCCTGCCTATCTTAAATAAAAATGCTATAAAAATTAATCACTTTACTGCCTATTCTAATGCCGATTTAAAAAAAATAGTAATTTATTACGCAGTACGATAAAGGGCTATTTTAACATCAAGCGAAAAATATCAAATTCTCTTTATCATCGTGCATAATATTGTATTTTATTTTTTGCGTACGTAAATAGTTGAGTATTTTGACTTGTGAAGTTTTTGGTAAATGTCTAAAGTTAACATGACAATTTAGATTACATAAGAGAATAAACAAAAATTCATTTTATCTAAGCTGTGGTTAAAGTGTAAACTTAAGAACATATTTCAGTGTATATAAAATAGTATTTATACATTATTTCATTTGAAAGGTGGGAGAAAAGTTACACCAACTATTGTTTTATTTCTAACCTCAGGAATTTTAATAACATTCCTATTTTAACTAAAATATATACCTACGTGCATTTATTTGTTTGTTCTTTATTTAACTACAATCCATGCCTTATCTTGAATCTAGTTAAAATTATAGTAGGTTCAAGCCTAGACAGTTTTTAATTTGTGCATCAGCTGAGAATACAGCAAAGTTAACTTTTTAAGATAGTATCTTTAATGTGTAGTTTAATTATTTTCCAATTAGCTAAGAGGATACATCACGGCAAGTTAAATAGATATACACCAGTGTAATCTTATTCAAGTAGTTTTCTACAATAAAGGACAACATCGTTGATGATTTTGACGATACGGATTGGAGCGACTTCCAATTATCAAGATTTCTTCTCTTGGAATTTGATTTCATTAAACTACACTATTATATTGTATAATACTAGACGTATAAAAATTTAATTCAAATTTCGAACTCGTTTTAGGTACAAAATTGCTTGAAAAATATTTAATTTACGCTCACAAAGGTAATGTCTTTGTAGTTACTATTTTAGAAAATCTTGTTAGTGAAATTTTTTTATAAAAGAACGAAGATTAATTGCCGTTTACGGTTGATGATTTTTAATTTAAAATTTAAAAAAGTAATTATAAAAGCAATCTCTTAATGTTAGCTGCTAATTTAGAAAGTAAGAATTTCGTAGTAAGCTTTAGTTTTGTAGCGTCGAAGGCAGATATTTTTCTAAGGTCCCAGCATTAGATGGATAAAATATAATCGGATTTAATCTTAGATCCTGTAGCGATTGGACTAGTTGGGAAAGAACTACAATATTTAGGTCTGAAATTTCATAATAAGTAATTTCGTAATGGGTTCAATGCTTATTGCTTCTTGGATACACGGCCACTTTATTAAAGTTTGATCCTAACGAAACAAAAAGTATACAGAATTCATTACAAATCGTCTACTCTATTACAGTAATATAACAATTTCTTACATTTACTGAATGAACTGCATGCTATTTGGATTTATATGTTATGTTTTATAAAAGAGGCGTTTTGGTAATGCATTAAAATAAGGGGATTTTATATTTGTGTTTAATCACTTTTTTTATTGTTGTTGTGCTGATATAAAGGGTCATCTTTCCTAGCCAAGAGAATTTATTCCTTATAATTTAATTAAATAATTTGTTATTCTTATTTTAGCTATAATTTAATTCAAAGTATGAAAGGGATTCAGTAGATTCTGTGAAGACAATTGCTTATGGACAAAATACATGGGAGTCATTCTGGTCTTTACTGCCATCTATATTTAATAGTTTTACCGAATTAACACCTGGTGTTATCTACCTAATCAGCATTGCAGCTGAGCTTACAATATGCAGAAGCGGCCATTTTACTGTTAACTAAATACTCTAGAGGTTTATTTAAAAAGTTTGAAATTCTGATCAACAACCGAGTTCAGTTGGATTCAATTCCGTTACTAGTTGGTACGGTGGGTAACCACCGTGTCAAGTACGCTGAAATATTCATGATTCTGTTAATTGTTCTAATAATAAGATTGGTTAGAAAATTAAAAAATTATTTTTGCCAATACAAACCACTCCTTAGGTGAAAATGCTTAGAAAAAGCACGGTATAGCATTGCATTAGAGAAAGAATCTCTACACACGAACAAATATTTGGCACTTAACAATTTATTAATAGTTTACTTAAATTTTAGAAGTTTAACGAAAAATGTGTATATACACATACTCGCACACGTACATGCACACCCAGACGCATGTGCCCACGCACCCACACACCAACAAATAGACACACGCACGCGCGCACGCACGCACGCACACACACACACACACACACAAGCATGCATACACGCAAACTCCTACACGCTCTTACACGCGGATATTTGGACACGCGGGCACGCGGACTCGGAAACGCAGACGCACAGACGCACACAGAGTATGATTTAAACATAGTATAGTATGCGTTGGGACGCTGTACATGGCGAATAACAGGTGGTGCCTTCTCCATATTGATTCTCAACATGTAGGCGAACTGTAAGGCTGGCCTGATACCGGCCTCGACCAGAGTCACCTAAGGTACTTCTGCTTTTGCATTACCACCTATCGTCGCTTTGACGCCGGTCTATGTTGAAGGGGGTGGCGCTGCTGACGGTGTCCTCTGCGATCGCTGCTATTGTACCTCCTTCTTCTTCTGTGGTGGTCTATAGAACTTCTGGCGGTTTGCGGGTAATCGCCATTTTAGTTAACACATTTGTAGTGCTCTCAGTAAGACTTCAAATATTGACTGCTGTAGTGATCGCCGCCGGCGTACTTGACACAGCATGTGTTGAGACCTGGCACCAGTAGCACTGTTCGATGTCAGTTTTCCTCGATGGTGACATGCTCCACCTCCCGTATCTTGTTAGTTTCTGATTGTAGCTATACTAGCACGAGAGGGATAGGGCGTGCTTTCTTCTTCATCCTGGAACAACGAAGGACACCTGCTCCATGGTAATGGTGTCTATCGCATTCGGGGAAGTATCGAGCTGTTGGTAGTCCACGCCAGAAAGAAGTTATTGCAATATTGCACTGACACGGTTAACTTCACATCCGTGAACTTCTGCATAATTCGACCTTTTTGAGCCATTTGTTAAGGTCGAAATAGACAGTAACACGGAAGTAACAGATAAATGGTAATTTTCCGACAGCTGAGTGGTTGGGGGGCGTTCTTATTATTAACTTTTGCGCATAATTAGAATAACTTATCATAGGATAGTCACGATAGGGCGTAATCACAAATCGAATTGGCGCTAGGGCGTTTGGAATTAACAAAATAGTGGTAAAGTGCCTAATGCAAAGGTTCACAGCTTGTCTAAACACCCAAATAACTCGCTTACCTTTATTGTAATTACGGGTGGATCCGAGGATCAACAGGTGGTACGCAATGCCGTGCTCTTAAGATAGCAAATGGTCGTTCTATGCTTCGATTACTCAATAATGACGTTAAAATGCTCAATAATGAATTCTTTCTCTGATGGTTACGTTAAAATTCGGATTAAAAGTCGCCATTAATTAATATGAAATGTATCAATTTCCGCAAACAAATAAAGTACTGAAAACAAAAAGGTAAACACATTACCGCATCAGTTACAAAGGTCATTCAACGTAAATAATTCCGCTGCAGAAATTGGTGCCACAGCTGTGTATACACACTAAAGAAAACGCCTCCAGTGCAATAACCTAAATACATATATTATTCTAATGAAATAAAACACACACTCACACACAGACACACACCCACGCACGCACGCACACGCACACGCACGCGCACACGCACACGCCCATGCACACGCACACGCACGCAACACGCAAGTACGCAAGCACGCAAGCACGCAAGCACGCAAGCACTCAAGCACGCACGAACTCACGCACCCACTCACGCACGCACGCACTCATGCACGCACGTCCGCCCGCCCTCACGCACACACACACACACACACACAGACAGACACATCCACGTATGTATATATATATATATATACATACATACATACATACATACATACATACATATATACGCAGTGTGATACTACAAACGCTGCAGAATTTCGATAAAATTCTAATCGGGATGATACTAGCTAGATCATTCCCCTAGTCCGTTAAGCTATTGTAATTTACTTTTAAAATACCAGGATGATTAAAGCAAAGCCAAACATTCAGATTTACGAATTTAAATAAAGTTTAAAAAAATACACAAGTCAATGTAGCAGAGTCCGCCTGAACAGACATAAAACACACAGTAATGAAATAATCCTCGGATGAATACGCTTTAAAATTGGACTGAATCAACTACAAACTATGAGGTGAACAATAATCAAGGCGCATTCATCCATCAACAATTACAAAATTAAAAAAAAACAACACTTTATTATAAATGTCAGCAACGCAGCCACAAATAGAAATATACGAAAATGATTTCCTTTACCGTAGATCAAACCATCCCTAGGTTCCCCCTTTTCTATGTACTGCCTGTGATGCAACGTTTTAGGATGACCTGTAGATGTTTCAATGCTAGAAACCTCCGTCGGAACCACCTTCGAAAGCTTTGCAGTAGAAAATCACCGTCATGAATTTATGAATGGTAATTGCAATAGTGCACACTGTTCAACGTCTTTTCCATTTGGTTATATAGCACGTGTATTACTTATATATTTGCGCGATACATTTAACTAATTTTATACATTTTCCTTGAAGGTAAATTATAGGTACGCAGATCTTAATTATGTACAGCAAAGTTATTGCTTGTTGAGCCAGCCGTGAACCAAACGGTAACCAGAGTTTGTGTAATAACCATTTATTTTACCCGCCCAAGGCGTAATTAATCCAGGGTGTAAGCAGCATTAACGTTCTAACACCACTGTTTACCAAGGATTCTTCAACGATGTCTCCACAGGCAAACGGTACGTAACGATATTAGATTACCGCGATGATCGAATCTATTACAATATATCCTCTAAAGGGTTGACAAGGAAAATTCCCTTAATGAAAGTTCATTTATTACGGGACAACACGCAAATTCACTGGTCCGATCACGGAGCACTCCCACATGCACTGGCTTCCGTGACTTGACGTTGGAGGCAACCTCAATTAGTGTTCGCCATCTTCCGTTTTAATTCTCTTATCTCTGAATTAGTTAATTATATCCATTCCTTACATCAAATCATCAACGGCGCTAACAAAACGATAGCCTTTCGGCACTGAATCGGAAAAATAATTAAATCATCAATTCAAACTGCGTTCCCAAGGTGCCTCAATGGATTATCATTGAAACATGATCTATTCGTGACAAAAATCCCTTCAAATGAACTTTAAAACCAGATCTTTAGAAACCTAGCTCTTTGTTTGCCAATTAAAAAGTTATCGGGCGCCCCATACTTGAAACTGCCAACTCTTATATTATGCAAATAATTTTAATACAAAGTAACCATATTTTGAATAACCCAATTATATTTCCGCCAATTTCCACTTAATGATTAAACACACATAATAGGCCTGATCAACATTTACAAAGAAATCTTACCAAAACGCAATTATTTCGTGAGACGTTAATAAAAACTTCAATTTATGAACGCAACTAAACTGAAAGAGTCTGTATCAATTACGAAATCAAGAATATAAATTCTAATTTAATGATAAGGATCTTCAAATAGCAACAAAAAACGAAATTTAACTTAAAGCTTCCACAGAAATTAATTTATCCCAAAAATTACATCCACAAAGCTAACTTCATGACTAATGGGTAAATTGATCTCTTCTTGTTTGATAATTAGGCACCCATTATGTGCTCCTATGCGCTCTTAAAATAAAGTGTTACTTCCTTATAAGTTATTGTATTCACATTCACACGGTTAACTTCACAGTCTTGAACTTCCGCATAAAACAATTTTTTTTCTTATGCAGTAATTAGGCGCCAATTTTACGACGCTAGGATAAAATGTTGCGCCCGCATTTTATTATTATTATTGCAAAAATTACATCGGCAAGGTAGCTTTACGTATAAATTAATCTTTTCTTACGCGATAATTATGAACCCATTATTTGCTGTTTTACGCCGTTGTGGTTAAATTTTGCAGTTCACAACTTTTATATTCATTAACTAGACGCTGTTTTGTGCCGCTAAAATAAAATTTTACACTCTTAAAGTAAATGAGTTATTGCAAAAGTTACATCGACAAGGTTAACTGTATATCCTTATACATAAATTAATCTTTTCTTGCGCCATAATTAGGAAACAAATTATTGTAAAAATTACATTAACACCGAGCCGTGAACTTCTACGTAAATCAGTTTACTGTTATACTATAACGGATTTATTTAAATGTATAATTGGTATTAACTACATAAGTTCACGACTGTGAAGTTCGCCCTGTCCATGTAATTTTTACAATAATTAGTTTCCTATAGGGTTGTGAAATTTAACTTTAATTGCGTAAAACGAGATATAATGGGTGCCTAATTATCGCGGAAGAAAAGTTTCGTAAGATTCGTAAGACTCTAACATTAGTCTTGTCGATGTAATGTTTGCAATAATTTATTTCCTATAGGGGCGGAAAATTTCATTTTAGCAACCCTAAACGGCACATAATTGGGATCTAAGCTAAATACTATGTAAGAAAAATTGATTTATGTGTGGTACAATAACTTGTTTCCTATAGGGGCCCCAAATTTAACCTTAGTGCATAATTGGTGTCTAATTTTCGCCCAAGAAAAGATTAATTTATTCCTGAGGCTATGAAGATAACCTTGCCGATGAAATTTTTGCAATAACTTCTATCCTATAAGGGCTTAAAGTTTTATTTGCGCCGCAAATTAGCGCATAATTGGCAGGCGGGATAATGTAATTTAACAATAACTTCTGTCCTACAAGGGTGCAAAATTTTAACTGCATAAGAAAAATTGATTTATGCTGTATCAGTGTAATTTTACAATAACTTCTTTGCTATAAAAGCACCTAATTTGCGCCTAATTACTGAATAAGAAAAGGTAATTTATCCAAAAGTTTGGGGGCCGAGTTTATATAATTTTTGCTACAAATTATTTTCTATTGGTGGCAAAATTTAATTTCAATGGTGTAAAATGGTTCATAATCAGCGCCTAGTTATACACATTATTACATTATTGAAAAAATTGAAAAATCTTCAGGCACCTTAAATTTTGCAACACAAAAATGCAGAATAGAAAATATGTATAAAAACCTGTTTGACCAAAGATGATCTTCATATATATGACAGATTTCATGTTATGCATGAGTGAGACAACCTTCAGCTGCCGTACTTCCGATATAGGTGGAAGTAACAGAGCCGCCCCGCAAAGAAAATCGGGAAAATCGAAATTGATGTGACCAAAGTTGAGATTTGTTACACCCATTATTTATCATCACAATAAATGAAGGTATATGATCGTCAAACGCGCGGATATTGGTATTAAGTGCTTCAGCTGTAGGTACGAGCAGGTGCAAAAATGAAATGTTATAAATGATGTGGCCAAAGCTGAGATTGATATAAATGATTATTTATAATATAAATTGTAAGATAAAAATGTTCAGCTGCTCGTTTGTTAGTCGGAAGACCTTTAGCTACGGGTGTCTAGTCGGGATGCCGCTACTTCAGTCGCGCGGGATTAGGATACCCTTACAGCACAGCTGAAGCTTTTTTTTACCTGAAACTAGCCAGCTGATCGTTTACAGAATATATGTACCAGTGTTGTAGTACAATTTTAGCTTTAGTCATATGAGATTTCAATTTATTTCTAATCTTACACGGTTTCTTAAATTCTAAATTTATTTTCGTTATTTTTGTCCATTTTTTATTTATAATGATAATAAATACATTATTATAATGGGCTTGTTTTAGGCAGTGAAATAAATGATAAAATAAATAAATAAACAAATAAACAAACAAATAAATAAATGAATAAATAAATAAATAAATAATTTCGCAGAATGTACAAAATAGAGAATGATCGAGAAATTTGCGTTTATTATTTATTTTATTATTTTAATTTATTATTGCGTTACAGTTATTTCATATAATTTTTCAAAGATTATCTTCAGACGTAATTGAAATTTTGTTGAAAAGAAACTAGAGCGTTCGAAAATGGATTCCGACTACCTGCTCCAAAGCCAAAATAAATCTCCTCTTCTATAACGACCCAGGGTGTCCCTCCGCATCTACTCGACCCAAGGTCAGGGACGATAGTTCGCAATCGTCCTTCAGCGTGAGAAATCCGAGCAGCGTGAGAAGTCCGAGCAGCGTGAGAAGCCTGAGCACAGTTGGTTTCGACCAAATAATACATTATTTTATTTGTGTTAATTTTTATAAATAATTAATATTCAGTTATTCAAGTGCATTTAACACAAGAATATAGACCATCCGTTCTGCGTATTTTGTAACAACAAGAAAGGAAAATTTATCCTTTCACGGAATTATTATTAATTATTATTAATTAATTAATTAATCTAGTTAATTATTTAATTAATTTAACTAATTAATTAAATTAAGTAATTCCTTAAATTAATTAATTAATTAATTATATAATTATTAATCATTTATTAAAATTTCTATTTGTTCCATTATATTAATTTTTTTCACAGAGGAAGACGAGAATGTTGGTGTCGACATAGAATTGAGCGATAGTGACAGTGATGTCGAGGACGATGACGATGACAGAAACTTATAAGCATTCAAAGTTATCATTTAGTTATGAAATTTTTGCAATTTGCTATTAAGTTTTATAAAATATGATAATAAAGATGTTCCTTATATTTTTACAAGGATACTATAATTTAATTACAAAAATTATTTAATCAGTTATAGTTTTCTACAAAAAAAAATTATTTATTTATTTATCACTTATTCCGCTGCCTAAAGAAGCCCATTATAATAATGTATTTATTATCGTTATAAATAAAAAAAAATTGAGAAAAATGACGAAAATAAATTTAGAATTAAAGAAACCGTATAAGAAAAATTACAAAAAATTAGAAATCTGATATGTATATGTATTCTGTAAACGAAAATAATGATCAGCTGGCTAGTTTTAGGTAAAAAACTTCAGCTGTGCTGTAAGAGCATCTTAATCCCGTGCGACTGAAGCAGCCTCATCCCGACTAAATTCCCGCAGCTGATGGTCTTCAGACTAACAGACGCACAGCTGTACATTTTATCTTACAATTTATATTGTAATCATTTATATCAATCCCAGCTTTGGTCACATCATTTTAAAACATTTCATTTTTGCACCTGAAGTTTTTAATACCAACATCCGTGCGGTTGACGATCATCTTCCATCATTTATTGTTGTAAATGTAAATAATGGGTGTAACAAATCTCAGCTTTGGTCACATCGATTTCAATTTCCCGGTTTTATTTGCGGGGGCGGCTCTGTTACTCCCACCTATACCAGAAGTGCGGCAGCTGAAGGTCGTCTTACTCATGTATAACATGAAATCTGTCACATATATGAAGATCAGCTTTGGTAATTATCGTAACGTCAAAAGTTCACGAGCTCTCGGACTATAACTAGTAGTAAAGGAATAACTTGGTGTTCAGTAATTTTAATGCTTTGTCTAACTGTTAATCAAAATATTTATTTGTATCATTATCTGAGCAAATAGTTTTGGAGTATGAGTATAATTATAGCAATAATAATAATATTTGATTCTCCAATGGTGTATATGATACTGGAAAATATTCGGAGTAGACAGGAAAACTTATGTTATAACTAATGTTACTGTTCATTTTCACGTGTAATGAAAAGCGCTGCTGAACTGTAAGATTATGTAAATGTGGGAGTAATTATTTGCAACAAAATTTCAACGTGCGAACCTTTAGTAACTATGTGGTCTTGTTTATTACATTAAATTTAAATTGCATGTTGTTAGTTTATGCTGAAATTCAGACATTCATTTGAACAACTAATAAAATAATATTACCATCAAATAAACTTCGTTAATAAATTATTTTTGACACAAAAAGTTTTAGTTGGCATCGTTGCTTTACTCCCATATTTATATGCCAGCATAGATTTACGGTTTCTCTTATGTGCTATGCGCATTTCATGTTAGTCTGTCAACCTCATGTGTTGGCGGAAACATGATACATGAAACATTGATATTAATAATTATTGATATCAAAAAAATGTACTGGAATATGTGGAAATACAAAAGAATAAGCCTTAATTATGTGTAGTGAAAACTTACGATTGCATGCTACTTATTTATTTATTACTAACAATTATATAACAATATATATAAAAGGATTAAAACATTTTTGTAACTACTTAAAAACATCATTTGAAAATTTTAATTTAGTTTAATTATTTGAACTATACACGTGAATTCAATATTGTGATGATATACAGAGTTGGCAAGGCTTTTACTTCGAGGTCAATTAAAAACAAAGCCAAACACCTACACATGCCAAAAACCTAGGTTTAACATTCTGTCTGTCTTTAATTACAAGATGTTGTTACACTTCGTTTTAATTATTAAATGCTATGTTGGTACGTTTCATAATTTTGAATTACTTTTTATATTTTAAATGTTTTAAAAGTGGTAAATAATTTCTCTAATGGAATTTCTGAAATGGCTTGATTTGGACAGACGCGTTTCGCACTATCAAAAATATTCATTTGTTTTTTCGTGCTTCGTTTGAGGTTAAAAGATGATTCTCGTGGATGAAAAAAGAAAGCTTTGGATTTTCCTAGTTTTATAAGCTGCGTCACTCACTTTGAGATTTTTCAAAGCTTATTTTGTTGATGGATGCTCTTCTATTAATACGTTTTATCATATATTTGTTATTTACTTTGACTAAGTATGCCATGCTTTTTTAACTAAAACATCTCTAAATTCTACTCCTATTTAGCTTGCCATTAGTAGGAAAACTATACTTAAGAACAGCGTATAAATTATAATTGGGAAAGGGGAAGTCAGGGTAAGTTTTGAAAAGCAGCCGATGTTAAATTGATTACTTCAATCATTTCTTTTGGACCATCCTGGGGGTTATACGTTAACCTGCTGCCTATTGACTATTTGATGCTGCAGTGAAGCCAATATTCTTCGTTACATGCTTCTCCTATCTACGGAATGCATTCAAGTGTTGATTAATAACGTTTCAAATTTACTAACAATATTTGCAAATGTTTTCCAAATAATTTCTAACAAAACAAAAATAAGTTAATAATTTCAAATAATTAAATCCATAATAAATTGCAATATAGTTAACCAAATGCCATTGTTAACGACATTTCACATCATTAATTGGTAGCTTTCTTAACACCTTTAACAGACGGGTTCAGTTCTGTAACAAGATTATGAGCATATGAGACAACGTTTCGTATGTTGTTTTTTCTGTCGTTATTGATCGTTGTGTAATCCCGATTAGGTGTATGAATAATATACACAATATCTAAAAAGATCAACAACAATCCTCCTTATTGTTACGGTATTGTAATTTGTAGCGTAGATTCGTGATTTGCCATTACGGATTAAGGACCGTCTTCAGGGAAATATATCTTGATTATCAGGTTAATTTTAATAAAATTAAAATAGTATAGTATAGTGTTCTTACATGATATCGCTGACCATTTGTTAACACTTGCACACATCTAACTAACTACAATAATCGAACTCGAATTGTCTACCCTTGCTTCTTTGCGTAGCGTGCTTATACTTAAGGTACTCTCACGCATTCTTCTATAGGCTAACACCTAAAAATTATGCATGCTACGCGGATCAATTATTAAGCAAAACTATAATCCTGTCTCAAAGGAGAACTTTGAGCTAAATTACTAATATCTCACGCATTTTATTATGTATTTTTTGGTTGAATCATTTCCCTTAACTTGTGAGTGATGATAATAAGATACGAAACGTTAAAATTGTTGTCCCGTCGTTAATTTTGGAGATACATTTCTTAAGGTTTAAGGTTCTTATTGGTTTCCAAATGTAAATAACTCGGACATACAAAACAAAGCAATGTGGTGTAAATCTTGAAAAGAAGAAGGCCCAAATGAAGAAGGCCCGAACGTACGGATGGAGAATCGCCTCATTCCCGTATTCATGTTCGACAACATCTAGATGTCATTTTTCAGAATTGTTGAATCGGTAAATGACAAGAGACGTAATTTGGAAACATTCATACTTTATATTCGAAGAAAAATACAGTCCTCTTTTTTTTTAAACTGATTCCCATCAATTGCTGACGCACTCAACGATACACAATTTTTTTCATTCTGAGTTCTTCACGCATCATTATTGAAACTGCTTCAGAAACGATTCTCAATCAATCTAAATCATGATGTATGGTGTAGTGTAGATCTTCACTTGCCATAGATCTTACATCATTAATATTCTCTTGCGTTACAGATTTAGATATTCCTTCATGTAAATCATCGCTAACAGTATTTGGTTCTAGTCTGAATTCGGAAAACCAACGAAATACGGTAGCCCGAAAGTCTCTTCAATAAAAGCCAAGTTTAGACGATCTAAACACAGGTTTCATTTATCCCACATTTGAAGTCGTAAATAAATTAAACTTCGAAGATTTTCCGATGAACTGCATGTTTTTGTAAAATAAACACTGGTGGCAGGGTTGCTCTAGGAAATGATTACTAGATAAATTAGCTATCTATTCGTAATTTTTTTATGGCGGGTATAGTTACAGCGTATCGTTAAATATACAGCGTGGTCCTAGCTTACTAATTTGCTTTTCTTTAGGACACTCTCATGAACATGAACATGGTGTACTTGACCGTAAAGATCAATGAAAATAATATTTAGTTTCCATATAAAAATTACAGGATGACAATGTCCGATTTCAGTCTAAAACTATGAGGTCAAACATTTGAACAATGTGGGAAATATTTAGGCAATACATTTTTATTAACAACTTGTTTCGTATGAAAACACAATGTTCAATAATTAATAATAAATAAATAATGATAGGTTATGTGAAATCGTGACTTCGTTTAGTGGATGTTGAGCGTGAGGTTTGCTACTTTGATCTGATTTTGAGTCGCACATCGAGAACGGATTTTATGTGTTGACGTCAATGAAATATTGAATAGTTTGTTTGACCAATCTGGGGTTACCCAATCGAAATGCACTTCTTTAGTTGTTGTGCCGTTTTTCCATAACAGTAATGGATGTGTCAGATCAATAGGAGCATACAAAATTATAAGGATATGCTTTGCGTAACTTAATACCTTCAGTTCTCTATTATGTTTAAACTCAGAATTTGCGACAAGTATGGAGTGAGACCATTTCCATGCCCGATCTAAGTGGTCGGTGTATCTCCAAACTCAGTCAAATTATTCGCAGTAAATTCGCCCCGGAAAACTCGCCCCTGTAAATTCGCTCACGAAAACTCGTCCCAGGAGTATTCCCCAAGCAAACTCGCCCTCAGGTGAATTCGCACCCAGAATATTCACCTCCAGGAAGTTCGCTGATTTCCACGAATTTTAGTACTTCCAATAAACATTAACTAGATATTATACACCGCACTTACATAGTTACATCACTCGGTGGCATCTCGTGCAGTACAAAATTGCCGGTGGGTAAGTTAAGGTTCAAATGTGTTTGCATGCCAAGCTTATTTGGTTGCGTCGTTTAACAATTTCGGTCGCCGTTTTGTGTTACACGCCCTTAAGAGGCCACTCCATAATGTAATGGAATGATTTTTTGTCCCAAACTACTAATATTAACTACATTTTAACTCAATATTTTAAAAAATATCAAAAATGAGGGTTTATAAAATAGTGGTAATGGTAATCGTATAAATTTTAAATAATATAAATATAATCAGTGTAAAATAAATGAGTGTAAAAATGTTCCCCGAAACAACTCGTTAAATTAACTCGAGATACAAACCATTCACCAAAAATAATTCCTTTGACTCAGTCGGTAGATTAACGTAGGGTGGTTCATTCTTTTGATTTGCTTAATTACCACAATTTATGCTAGATTACTTCCACTGAACATAAATAATAAAAATGCAATGTAATACTAATAAAAAAGATCTCGGACGCCAAGTTATTTTTTAATTATGCTCGGAATAATTGAACCGAGGTCTACACTAAAAATTTTATCAAAATGTAAAATAATTAAAAATATATAACTATGCTTATTAAATATTTAAAGTTAGAATTATATAAAATATATCTTAAAAACTATTTGTAATAAGAATAACCTTAAATTATTAAATTATTGATATAAGTACCTGTCACTAAATATAATACTTCTTGAGAACCCCTGGTATTACAGAAATAAATGCGGAAATGCAAACCAAGGTGATGTCATCTTGGCACCAATATTGCGCAATATCTCGAAATAATGCTTTACGTTGTAAACCACACCCATAAATGGAATTTTCCTTCTTGAAATTGAATAATCCGTTTATTGCATTTTCTTGAATTTTTGAATATCTGCGCAAGGAATTAAGTCAACGATATGAGCAGACAAAACAATAAGAAGTATATACACTTAAGTTACACCAGAATGCAAATTAAGTTGCCTACCACATCCTATAAATCATAAATAAATAAAATTTTTCTTATATTTACAACTAAACGAATGAAGAACCTAAATTACGATATATTTTAATACAACTCACAATGGGTTGTTACAGGTTGATGTGTAGGGGTACAATACTCGGGTTGGATGTTAATCAAAATAATAGAGTTTTTTCCCTAACCGAACTATACACGCTTAAAAAATTTCAGATCGATAAATTAACTCGTTCTTGAGTTATAACGAATATGGTCTCACTCTCGAGTTATTTTTGGACTTACGCATTAAATTAAAATGCAGAAATAGAGGTATATTAAATACGTTTGCCAACATAAACAAAAGCTACAACAACATATTCCCGGCAATAGTTAAGATTATTCTCAGTATAATAATGACAGGATTGGTTCTAACTTTCCTCTATAATTTTTTCATAAAAACTTTTTATTTGGTAAAACAACCCGAATGACGTCCAAAAGGACTAATTTGGGTTGTTTGAGTGTTTTTAGCAAACAAAAAATATCAGCAGAAAATTCGATTAAATTTTGAGAAAGGGTGATATTTGAAGAGATTATTGAACCACTTGAACTGAATGTTCAGTAAAAAAATGTGATATTCCTTTTTTTAATATTCAAAATATAATTTGATGCGGTAAATATAATTAAGTGCGGCTGTGTTCCTAACGATAAAACAGTAGTCTGCAATATAATCGATATAATTCTCGCTCAATGGTTAGAATCCTGCACTGGGATTGTTGTACACGATAAAACCGTGCTAGCGTCGTTTAGTGCTTATATAATGATCACTGTGCCAACTAACTCAAATGGAGATGGACGGTTTCGAGATAAGCGCAAAATCGGGGGTAAATGTCCTATGTGCGCCACTACGATCTAAAATTATCTAGAAAATTACCTTAAGCTGAGATATTGATTTTGACAGAGCGTGAACTGCAAGATATTCACTTACTCGGTACATGAAACGCGTACTTGTCCTACTTCTTCACTATAAAAATGCCTAAGCGGTTTACGTAACGCCGTAATACCTGAAGAGGCGTCACCTCCTCTAATAGCTACTACTAGTGGTACTATCTAATCTCATTCACCGTCAAACAATCAATATTCAGATAAAATCTACTAAGATTTCCAAAAATATTTTTAAAATCTTCTGACTGGCAACACTAAACCACTTGTCCGTATTGCATATTACACCATTCAAAACAAAAAAATTTACTTAAGAATCAAAATGCCCCCGAGTCTCTGATCTGAATACTCAAATACTTTCCTTTGTAAAAAATTTAATGAGCAATGACTCATATGCGTGTCAACATACGCTAACCTACGAAAATCTAAGCTTCTAATTTAAAAAATAACAATGTTCCACTGGTAGACGTTAAGAATATATTACACGATCAAACCGCGCTAGCGTCGGGTAGTGCTTATAAAAGTAAGGAAGATGCCAACTAACTATACTGGAGATGGGCGAGTTCGAGATAAGACTTGAAATGTCTGAAGTCTGATTTCAAACACCTTATACTTACCATAAAACAAAGCTCAAAACCGGAATAATAATTGTCCTAGGAGCACCACCACGGTCTAAACTTGTCTAAAATTATCCAAATCTATTAATTTTAAACTGATTTCTAATAGTATAACTCTGAATGGAGCATATTTAGAAACGTACTCCCACTAATTGGTAAATGTGGATTTGTAAATACGAGATCACTGTTCGCTATTCTAAAATAAAGCAGACATAATGATCCGTGTATAATTTGGAAATCATATTCTCTCAAATACTCAAATTCTATCATTAATGTTTTAAAACATTTGAAAGCATACATTCACCTTGGTTCAACTCGTATTTTTTATATTCATAAAAATATTAATAAATAAGGACTAATACGGTAATTAACAGTCACTGAAAATAAGGTCTGTGTTTCATGTTCGATTCCATCAACGCAATTAAACTTTGTAATTGCCTCGTGAGTTGTATAATTAACTGTATTAAAATAAGTGGTTAATATAGATTTACATCCTCATTAAAATTACAATAATAGCAATGGCATTTTGGGATATCAATATTTTACTGCAAACAATCTAGAAATTTGTCTTACTCAATAACCTACATCTTTAAAAGAAGTATCCTAGTTTAACGAAGTTGAGCTCATTTAATTAATCCTTGATGATGTACATGCTCGCACACAATCGCTATTTTAAACACCAAACTGTCGCCCTGTAAAGGCTAGCTTAAGTGTTCCATGTACTTACGTCCTTCAATGCTTGTATCAATTAGGCCAGTAATATTTCCTGAATACCTTTTTAAGTGTTAGTTACAGAACTTAATATTTTAACACACTTCATGTCCAAGTTCTTAAATGTCTTTAAACTTAATTAGTTTAATGTTGTTAACAAGCACACATTTATTTACATCAGCATTAACAGGGTTTAATACTGTCTTAATTTTAATTCAAAACCTTGACTTAGCTAAACAGGATCACTTTAAAAGTTTTTCTTCTATCGCGCGGATTTTTCTGATCTCCTTCTGTTTATTTCAAATCTGTTAAAACGTTTTATTTAAATTCTCAAAAAGGTCAACTTTACTTGTAATCTTTTTTTTATAATCCTCCATTCCCAAAATGGGCGATGGCAGTAAACAACAATGTTACAACTGCTCTACTATTACATACAACTTATTTTCTTTTCCGAAATCACTCACGACCGCTTCAACCGAAGGTTGGTTCAAAACTCTCTAATGCTTTCTAAGATTTCCTTTTGGTACCTGCTCTTCTAAAGTTTACAACACAATTTACTTTCTTTTCCGAAATCATGCACGATCGCTTCAACCGAAGGTTGTCTAGTGCATACTAAGTTTGCCGTTTTACAGGTACCTACGTCCATAACGTTATGAATTATCGCCCCGCTAAATTAAAACCAACCACTCTTAGGGGTTTTAAATGTCACATGACTGCCGGCCGAAAATCTGAAACGGTACCAACGCAAAGGATAGGTCCCCCATCTTGAAATGTTTATGAAAAACGTAATGTTTCAGAAATATCAAAATTTCACGGTCAAATACACTCATCGGGACATTGAAAACTACCCAAAATAGAATAGATTTCAATTTTATCTGCCCTTAAATGAAACGTAAAATTTTCCATTATAATGTCTTTTTGTGCGAGTAAGAAACATACATATTCATACTTCACTTTATTACAGTATTAAGTTACCCGTGTTACCCGTTCATAACAGTTTGATCCTGCAGTCCTGTAAATAAAGGAGCTTCACAGTAGGATGCATCATCGCTTCGATAGGGGTTTTACTAAAATATTATTTCTCATTCCACTTTAATTCTTTCCGCCAATTCCATTGGCGTAACAATTACACCAAATTTACCAGCTATACAAAAAAAATCTCCCGTAAAAGCACACATTCATATAATGTCCGAAATAGCTTTATGAACGGGAAGATTGTTGTTAACATTCTAGGGATCTACTGTACTGCCAATTTTCGAACGCGTAGTAAACTGTGTATTCCTTCAAGTGTTTCATGTGCTGTGATTCAAACGTATTTCAGTTTTCAGAATGTGACAGACCGCTTTGGCCACGATTATTGTAGAAACGTTGTATTTACAAAGTTTGTCGTTTGTAACACATTAATATTCACGCACTAAGAAAAGATTTGAATTTTATTTTAATATGGAATCTGGTTTTGAGAGCATGCGTATTATTAGCAATTTGTAATATTAAATTTCGCAGTTCTTCTATTCATCAAATGGGGTTACACTTTAGATTTTAGAAACTCAACTAAATAGAATTACAAGTGTTATGTTATAAACTAACTTACATGAATGACTCCCATTTCTATACCGACATATTTACAGATAATAGAAAGATGAGAATTTTCTGCTTACTCACGAAAGTTGGGTAATTTGTGAAATTCAGCAACTATCAACAGAAGCGTAAATGTGGCTTCTCCTATTCAACTTGTATACGAGTAACTATCCTACATGTTGTTTAGAAAATCATTTTCACTGTTTAACGATACAATGCGATTTGAGTTTTCAGTTTCCAAACTTTTCAACCAAGTTATTTGCAAATTTAATAGATAACAATGGCATTTGTCACTACTGTTAAATAGGACTACCCACATGAATGAAAGAACTATCTGGAAAACAAAATTGTAGCCAAACTATTATTTTAGTAATCAAAAGGAAATGAAACAGTTGATAATAAATTCCGGCTTAAATTTGAAAGTAATGTACGCTGTTTTCGATGTTTGGTTTTGGATAAACTCTTAATAGTAGAGGTGTCGCTGTGTTAAAACCTATTCATATTTAACTGTTGATAAACTAAGCACTCTACAAAATAAATTTACAACGTACTCTATTGTACTTACTTATGTAATCGACATCATTCAATTTAGAAATTATACAATTGTACATATTTCTACGCTCTGTAGTGTTTATAGCATTTAATATCTTAACATCTCTGCTTTAAAATTATAACTTTTAGCATCGAAATAATTTAATGTAACTTTGAACCAAATTCCCAAAGTAACATTTCTTTAATTCTTAAAATGTCGTACATATATATATATATATATATATATATATATATATATATATATATATATATATATATATATATATATATATATATACCGGATGCCCACGAGATCACTTTCCGGCTGCCATTTTTTTATTTATCTATCGATTTAAATGAAACTTGGCAGGGTTGTTACTCTAACCAAACATCATTTTTAGGAATTTTTGATAAGCATTTCCGACTTCCGGTTTCACCGGAAATGACCTTAACTTTTGATTTTTAAATGACACCTCCTGTATATTTTTAGTTTTCGGATTCTAGAGCTTATTTTACGGCTGATTGCGTAATATTTAAATCGATTTTTTTCCAAATGTAATTTTATTTTCTCATCCAGAGTGCCATGACCATCTTAAAATCATTCTACATACTTAACTCACTTCCAGAAAAATGCAAACTCACTTTTATCTTTGTTAACTTTTTTACTAGAACGTTCTAAACTTTATTTTTGCCGTAGCAAAAAAGAAAGAAAATGACAGACACATTATGGGCGCGTCTGAAAGTTATTTTTAAAGCAGCATAATTTTAATGCATTGCTTTGCGTATTTTCCCAATTTTTTCAGTCAACGATTGAACAAAATTTATTTTAAAACAAACAGAGTGTAATAATTTAATTAAAAAAAATTAATAACATTAACAATAATACCTATAACATTAACAATAGGTATTAGATTATAAAGTTTGGATCTTTTAAGCACCAATGAAATTTTCAAAGTGCTGCCCTTCCACCTCTTGACATATCCTAACACGAAAAACGTTGTTTTCTACGACATTCCTAAGCATGTCGGGAGTAATGCTGGCAAATGCCGCTCGTATACGGTTTTCTAAGATGTTGTTGGCGGTGCTCGATAAACATTCTCCTTAATATGGCCCCACAAAAAAAGTCAAGAGGTGTAAGGTCAGGCGAACGAGGAGGCCACCGGATCGGTCCACGGGTAGAGATAACATGATCTCCAAATCGTTCTTCTAAGTAATTTCTCACAACAATAGCGTTGTGAGCCGGCGCACCATCTTGTTGATAATAAAGGTGTTGATTATTTATTTTCAACGGTAATTCCTCCAAAAAATTTTCAATTTCATGTTGTAAAAAACCAAATATCGTTCCGCATTTAAATGCCCTTGGAAAATAATCGGTCCCACAATACGAGTACCAATTATTCCAGCCCATACATTTACTCCAAATATCTCTTGAAAATTACCTTCCATCATTCGGTGTTCATTTATCGTTGACCAATATCTTGTATTTTGCCGGTTTAACATTCCATTATTGGTAAATCTCGACTCGTCAGAATACAAAATAGAATTGGCTAAGCTATTATCGGCATCGTTATGTTCCAAGAACCAGTTGCAATATTCCAGTCTTCTAACAAACTCTCCCTCGTACAAATGTTGGTGAAGCTGGTACTTAAATGATTTGTATCCATGTTTCTTCTTTCTTGCGGATTCTGCGCCAATGTCTAATTCAAAGGCAATTTCCCTTGTGAATGCTGTGGGGTTTTGAATGACATATGCTATTACATTTTCTTCCGTTTGTTCATTAATAATACAATGTTGTTGCAAATTATCTGGTTCTTGGCGCATTTTTCTTATAAGGTAGATAATGTATTGTCTTGTAGGATGATGAAGACGCTCAGGATATTCTTGCCGATAAACTCGTTCGGTTTCCGCTGCATTTTTGGCACATTGTCCATACATAATAAGTATATCAACCTGCTCACTCTTGGTAAACATTTTTGTTAATTTTATAATTAAACTAAGTACAAACTTTAATTTAATTTTTAAGTAAAATATTAAATTTATGTTAATAAACAACAACATTTGTTATTACCTGTCAAACTTTTAAATTTACCATAGTGTTTTGCTACATGTCTAACCTGCATGTAAACATTTTTTGGAAAGTGCACTCGACTAAACTCCTGCGTACGGTCGTTTGACCGCAGAGCACTTGGATGCGTGGGGTTTTGGAGGTTAGCTACGATGTTGTGGACGTGGTTAGATAGCCACTAAAGGATAGGCGCCACAGGTTTTAGTCAGGAAAGGGGAGAAAAGGAAAGAAAAAGGAAAAAGAGGAGTAGAGTAGGGGCAGGCCCTGTAAAACCTGAAACAGGTAGTGCAAAAAAAAAGGAACAATTTAAAAGAGAGACAAACTTTTACCCGAACAACCACACAGTAATCGTTTATTTAATTTAATTTAAACTCAAATTAATACTTGTCGAATAAATATCGAACGTAAACAAATATGATACTATGTTAGTATTCATAACAATCTTAACTTACAACATAATTATAATTCAGCCCTGACGATGGCAAGTGGTGAGCCGTCGCAGATGCCCACAAAGAAAAAAACTAAATGTATTTAGTTCGTTAATCGAACCCTAAATGTAAAAGAAAAGTTTCGTTAATTGTGCCGCTCCCGACGGTTGTAAGTACTTACAAAACGCAGCCGAAAGAGCGAAAGTAACCCATAAAGTGCGATCTAAAATAGATCCACAATGAAAATAGTAGTGCTTAATTTTTGAAACGGCTTGCCTACGTTTCACAAAATAGAATTTAAATTCCCAGTGATTTTAATTTCGGTTTCTTGAATTTTATTAAAACCCTTAAGAAGTGGTATTAAATAGAACTATCTGGATAGTCTGTTCAGTGCAAGGCATAGAATGGCAGCAAGACATTCAATAGTACAGAAATTTTTATTACAGCAAAACCTGCTCTGAACAAAATTATCCGTAATGACAAATAATTAATATTAATGAAAGACAAAGTACAGAAAAGTTACAGAAATTCTAAATTTGAATATAAATATATATACAGTTTCAAGCAATGACTGTAATTCATACGACCTCGATATCTGTTCCACCCTGTATATAATGTATTTTACAAACAGGAGCTTCAACGCTCAACTACCGTGTGAAGGGAGCGAACTAAATAGGTCAAACGTCACAGTGAATAATAGGTGTGGTTTTTTTTTTTCTTTCTTTTTGGTATGTAGAAAGAAATTACAAATTGAACAAGTCAAACTCTAAATTATTCAACCACTTTAGCCTCCAGTAAAAGAATGTTATTATAAATGATAAATTTTTGTTACAAGTAAATAAGGTTACACCCCAAAGGTAACCTAACTCTGTGGTACTAATTTTAGCAATACACTGTTCATTACACAAATCCTGTGTATATTGAATAATAAAGAATTCTGACCTTTGATGAAGAATTACCAAACTGTAAATGCCCTTCGTGTTTCGAAGGTGGTAGTTACTTTGTGGAACCAAAACAACTAATCAGTAGCTAAGAGCCAGCATTCCAGTAGGAATAGGTACGGAGGTGATCGGTAGTGAATTCCAAGTTGCTAGTTATGTATATAAATAACGAGTAGCTGTTTATTTCGCCGGTATCAAGGCGCTCTTTTTAGATGTTTAGAGCCGATAGCGATGATTTCGTTTCAACAGACCTATGTTATAAATTTAATTAATCGTACGAAAGTGCCAGAGGATATGAAGATTGAAATTTCAATAAAATCCGTTTGTAAAGCGTCAGTAAGGTTTTATACCAAAAACCATTACCTTATATGAAAAATTTTCCACAGAAACGATGCTTAAACATCTTATAAACGAAAGGAAAAATTTTTCTTGAAGATCAATCTCTCCATCGGAAAATGGCGTCTTAAGTAAAAGAAAGATCAGGAACAACGCCCTAACAAAAGCAATATTGCAAACCTGTCAAAACTATTCAAACTAGATAAGAATGTTAAAACCAAATTTTGATAAATAAATTTTACAGATATCCCATTGTTGTCTTTTAAAAACAAGATTCCTTTTCAAACTTTATTAAATGACTCTAAATCTTCGAGATGGCGCAACTTGTTTAAATACCAAATTTATACCTATAAAGGAATAAAAGATGTGTACGTTAAATAAATTAGTTTAAACTGTAGAGGTGCGAACAATAAATTTTTGAGGTACGAAATTAAAACATTCCATCAACGAATAAAGAAATATTAATATTTAGATGTAACCAATTAGTTCATTAACTACAGTAACGGAAGTTATCGAAAATACACGTTATTCACGATAAACACGTAACAGTTTTCACCTAGCCACCTATTGTTTTCATGGCAACTCTGATGTGCTGTGACATAGGAAGTGTATTTTATTAATGAGTAAGACGTAAATATAAAAATAAAAATGTTTTAAATCGAAAATGGGTAAAAATGACAAAACGCGTTATAAGTTATTAAATTCGTTTTAAAATACTGCATTTAGTAGTTTTATGAAAGTGGTATGCTTCCATTTAATTTTTTTGAGCTACGGCACGCATGGTGCCCCCTTACTACTCATACAATTTTATCATTAACTTCAATAAATGACATTTATAATATTAAACGTTTCTTAAAATTTGGCTCTATTGGTAATATGTTGGTATTATTATATTGCAAATGTGGTTCGTTTTCTTAGAATCTTTTGATAACGCAGTGCTATTTGGTTCTACTCGTGTATCACATTTATGTTGTGTAATCCTTTTTTTTAAAGTCTGTAAAGACTTTGCAATGTAAACCAAATTGCTGGAATCACACATGCAGTTCGATAAATACCGCGTGTTATTTTATATTTAAATAATTTTGATTTTAATTTAGATAATAATCTTAAACCTTTATTTTCAGTTACGTATACTGGAATTAAATAAAAACTTTTTAATGATTTATTTATACATTAAATATTTATTGTTATGAAAGGGAATAGGTAGATATAGAGAATTTGTCCTAGAACTTTTGATACTATTTTGTGTATTATAAAATGTGTTAATTTTTTGTTTGGTTATGTCTAAAATAATTGTTTTTGGATAACTATTCATAATAAAAACAGAAATAATATTTGTAATATGTTTAAGTCGAAACATGGGATATGCTATTTTGAAACATTTCTCTATAATGTCACCAACCATATTAACAGTATTGTATGTAGGGTGATGAGAGTGGAAATTTACAAATCTCCAACTATGTGTTGGTTTGTGGTACCAAACTTTAAAATTAAATTATTTTTTCATATAACTAATGTGTTTAAAAACGCCATTACATAATCTTTTTCACTTTTTAAAGTAAATTTTAGCTTAATCCTCTTGAAATTTATACTTTGGAGCACAAAACTTAATTGTTCTAAAGATATACCTCCCAGATATTCCATTAATAAATTAGCAATAGTAGCCTAGATAGGGGATCCCATTGCACATCCGTAAGATTGTTGGTTAAAATCATTATCACATTATAAATATGTTGTTTAACAAAATTGCACACCTTCTAAGAATTTTATTAAACTAGTATGATCTTTATTATTTAATATTAGTCAAGTTGGTTTGGTATGTGTGAATCCTTGCGATATTGCAGGCTCACATTCCATTAATATAAGCAACTTGACTGTAATCTCATTATATTTACATCAGTTCTATATACATAAGGACACAATTTACATCGATTGGGGCTTGTAACTCGATATCTCAGATGGTTAGAGCGCTACTCTAGCAAAGTAGATATTGTTAGTTCAAATCCTACTCGAGGTAAACTTTTTATTTATGTGTTTAATAAAATTAATAATAATTTTTTGAATGCCTTATTTCAATTACCACGTTAAAAGTACGAAAAATTCGAACTAAAATAAATAGAACTAGTTGACGCCACTGGTTTTATTAGTTATCTTGAAATTAAATTAACCTCACTTTTTGTATGGTTAACGATGGAATGAAATTTCATTTTATTAACAGAAGTTATTGCTCTAAAGTAATAATAAATGTGAATGTACTACAAAGGTGGTATATAATAGAGTATATATATATATATATATATATATATATATATATATATATATATATATATATATGTACTCTATTGGTAGTTCAAGTAGATTTGTTCTATTAACCTAGCATCCACCACAATTTTTAGGTGTGAATTTAGGTAAACATGTATTGATATTGCTTTTTAAAGAAACTTTTAAACACCATAAAAAAACATATATGAAGGACATAAAGAAATAACATCTGAAATACCGTTTATGGATGGTGCAAAAGATTTGACACAATCTACATTTAGTAGATTGATAATTCAGTTAATTAATGATAGTTTGTACTATTTGCCAATTGGCTCTCAAATGTAAAAGGGAGATTTATTATATTTAAGTATAAGCTTTCTGTTGCAGTTGAAGGCATATTTATTTACTACGTAAAGGATCAGTTATTAGTTAATAACTTTGAAAATGATTTAATCTCGTAATATGTTACATCAATGTTTATGTATAAAGTTTAAACCAGATATTGAACAATATAATACAGCTTATGACTTTAGTTATTTTGAAAATAAGCATCTACCTACTTTTGGTGCATTAATTACTTATAATGTTATTCGTTATATATTGGTTCTGTAACTTTTTGTTATATTAACTGAAATAAAACTAACTTTAAATATGTTAATAATTTCATAAATGAGGTGGTAACGATATTCAGTATTTATTATAGTAGACATTTAACATATTTTTAATTGTAATGTAACGAGATAATCATTACATTTAGGTTATTTTAACTTGTGGTATTACTTCCACCACCATTTATATCGATTCAAGTGGTAATCTGCTGATTTAAATAGCACTACAATTTAGTGCATAGAATATATTGAAAGCAGTGTGTCAACATTAAAACCCACATATGTATCTAAGCCCTAGTCCAAGATCTAAGCCTTTTACTTCAGTGTTAAATAGTCCATTATTATAAACTGAAAAATTTTTCAATAAATTTCAAGTTTGAAATACAAAAATATATACCACCTTTAAATAAAAGTTTGTAGTACATTTACATTTATTATTACTTTAGAGCAATAACTTCTGTTAATAAAATAAAATATCATTCCATCGTTAACCATATAAAAAGTGAGGTTAATTTGATTTCAAGATAACTAATAAAACCAGTGGCGTCAACTAGTTCTATTTATTTTAGTTCGAATTTTTCGTACTTTTAACGTGGTAATTGAAATAAGGCATACAATCCTATAATACATTTATACAATAATTTATTTTTATAGGATCGTTCATTACAATATTAGGTACGCTTATAAAACGTTCAAAGGTCATAAGAGTCGTAATGAGTGGTGTTACGTATTACTCATACGTCACTGTCTTTATACGCTGTAGGAGCAGAAAAAGCATAGTACACAACTCGGGTGGTATAGGCTACTTACCACCCTTATTATTTATTATACTATTAAATGTCATTTAAACGTGGTGATGCAATCCATGATAGGGGATTAGGACCTATTAACCAATGTTGAAATTCATATTGAAGATTATTTTGATAATTACTTTTTTGTTCCGTTCATGTTTACCGATTTCTTCAATAAATTCTACTATAAATATAAATTATCAAAATTTTTGGCCAATATATTTTAAATAAAAAATAATATTCTATTGAATTTAAAGAATAAATTAAAAAAAGTTGCCATTAAAAAAAATCATTTACTTCTTTCTCTAGACGTTCCATCATTATATACGAGTATTCCAATACCACTTGTCAAAACTATTTTGGAAGATAAATGGAATTTAGTAAAAATCATACTAGTTTAATAGAATTTTTAGAAGGTGTGCAATTTTCAATACGATAATGATTTTTACGAATAAACCTATGGCTGTGGAATAGGATCCCCTATCTCTGCTACTATTATTAATCTATTAATGGAATATCTGAAGATATATGTTTAGAACGATTGTTTTGTGCTTCCCTTTTACTCTCGATATGTTGACGATATTTTATTAACAAAGGATAAATTTCAATAGGTATAAATACGTTTAATAAAATTGTAATAATCAGCTAAAATTTACTTTAGACAGTGAAAAAGATAATGTAATAGCGTTTTTAGACACATTAGTTATAAGAAAAAATTATTTTTCTACAATCGATATCCAAAGTAGGCATTTGCGCTCGTATTTGACAACGCAAAAGTCATCTTTTTCGAGGAATGTCACTTTGTCGCTTATAAGCGACTAAATAAAAAAAACGCTCGCTTTCCCAATTATTAACTATAAATCAAATATGCATTGGTCAGAGTATCCAATGACAACGAGTAAATGACATCTTTCATTTGAATGGAAAATTTTTTTCATTCATCAGATTAAATAAATTTTTGGAAATATGTGAACTGCTCAATTGTAGAAAAAATCATGTGTGTAATTCGAGCGCAAATTCATTGTCGATTTCAAGAGATTGCCGCGCGACGAAGGAGCGCGGCAAACGTCTCTTTCAATCGACAATGTATCATTTTGCGCTCTTAATACACAAATAGCTATTTATTTTAA
The DNA here is from genome assembly GCA_036346205.1 of Vesta saturnalis. NCBI lineage: Eukaryota > Metazoa > Arthropoda > Insecta > Coleoptera > Lampyridae > Vesta > Vesta saturnalis. Next base: position 4,232,681 of record JARFJB010002396.1, read on the forward strand.
TAGATTGGGACCACAAACCAACATATAGTTGGAGATTTGTAAATTTCCACGCTAATCATCCTATATACAATAATGTTAATATTGATAAGAATATTATAAACACAATACGATTGAATCGACCTGGCTACAAGGTCGAAGCAGACCGGCCCCGTTGCTGACAACTGTGCAAGGAATGAATGGCGAGTAGGTACGTGGAATGTTAGAGGTATGCATGGTAAAGAATTTTAAATTGCGAATGTAATGTACGAAAGGCACCTAGATATTCTGTGTGTCGGAGACAAAGCGCAAAGGAAATGATGCTGTGGAAATGGAGGATGGCAGCCTAGCACTATGGTCAGGAGTTGAAACTGAAGTGCATGACGCAAAAAGAATTGGGGTGATCGTAAGTGAAAGAGCGAAACGATGTGTTATACAGTACGAATTGGTATCTCTCTGGGTAATATGGGTTAGAATGAAAGTGGAGTTTCGAAGAATTTTTCTTATTGCATAATATGCACCGGTGAATAGAGAAAGAGACCAGGAGCGTGAGAACTTTTGGAATGAAGTAGAGAACGTGATGAACGTATGTAAGCCAAACGAAAGAGTGATGATAGTCGGGGATATGAACGGATGGGTAGGTGTACAGAGAGAACATACTAAACATGTTCTAGGAAAGTTCCAGAGACCAAAGAGTCAATGAGAATGGTGAACGCCTGGTGAACATCTGTGTGGAGAGAAGCCTGTTTGTATCCAATATGTATGATAGACTTGATAGTGTATGATGAACGGCTTAGAAACCTGGAGAAAGACACAAAAGTAACGCGCGGATCGTAGTGTAGATCGGACCACTTTTTGGTTTTATCGAGGGCGTGTTTAGGACAAAAGTGGGTCTGGATAAGGAAAGCAAACGTAGTGCGAACGTCCGGAATTAGGGTAGATAAACTAGTTGATAATGGTGCGAGAATGAAATACGCAGATGCTGTGAGTAAAGAGTTGAATGTGAATGAAACAGTGTGTAACGAACAAATAAAAGACACTGACGTTGAAAGTGCATGGATAAGCTTGAAAAAATGTATTGTCAATTGTGCCGCGCAGATATGTGGATGAGAGACTGTAGTTAGACAGAAAAAATGTGCTCGGTGGAATGAGTCGGTAAAAAAGGCAGTTTGTAAAAAAGATGCGTACATGGCAATGATTGCTGCAAAAAATGAGATTGAGAAAAAGCGATTGTATGAGGTGTACAGATTAAGAAACAAAGAAGCGAAAGAGGCAGTGAGAATAAGTAAAGAGGAAGTGATGGCTATGTGGAAGAAGAGAAAATGCAAAATGATTTTGAGGGAAGCAAAAAACTCTTCTGGAAATGGGTCAAAAATACCAAACGTGGCCCAAAACAGAACTCTGCAGGAGTGATCAATACGAGCAACGAAATTGTATGGGACGATTGTGAAGTGAGAAAATACTGCCAAGAATCGCTCGGAAAGCTGTACAGTAGTGTGTAAAATAAGATTGCAAGGTTAAATAAGGAGAATGTAGAAGGAATGGTGAATGAAACTGAGGATATTGGTATAAATGAGGTAGAGAAAACGGTAGGAAGATTGAAAAACGGCCGGGAAGCAGGCGTAGGTGAAATCACTGGTGAAATGCTAAAGTGTGGGGGTGCAAACCTTATACGACGATTGTGTGAATTATTCAATGTATGCCTTATGTGTGGAAAAGTGCCGAGGGATTGGAAGGGCGCGATCATTGTACTACTGTATAAGCGTAAGGGGAACAAGGATGATGATTGTTTTTGGAGTTCAAAATTTCCACTTTATCAGTATTAAAGTTATGACCCTCTGAAATAATATGTTCAGCAAAGCGTGAATACTGTGTATCTTTGTTATTACTTTTTATTTGTCGGAAATGTTATTGTGTTCTGGTGGTAACATTTCTTATCGTCATTCACACAGGAACAGTCTTCTCACTTAAGCTTATAGACGCCAGGTAATAGATTTTTGGGTGTCGGGTCTTAAAAGCTACATAATGGCCTGATGATGATATTAGAGATCGTGAATGTAACTTTGATTTTGAACTAACATCAGAATTCAGTGAATTTTTGTGATATAAATTCGTAATAAGGTAGTACAACGTATTTTTTGACATCCTTAGACAATTCGATAAATTTTTGTTAAATTTTACGCTTAAACTTTTAGCATCTTTAGATTTTATCATATAAATACCTCCTAAAGCAACTTGACAATGTCGTAAATATTATAGTAGTTAGATCAGATTAACGAGAATTTAGATATTAATTTGAGGACAATATTCAAAGCCGTCCGCCAAGAATTTTTATAAACAAAACTTATCTAAAATTGAATTAACTTTAATAAAGGTGTAATAACGGTATCTGAATTTTTACTCTAAAGTTAACAGATTTTCAGATGTTCAGAATAAGCACTTTAGGAACTTTTTTTGCTTATTTAGGGCTGACTGTTCATACTAAAAACATCTAAAATTATTATTAATGAAATTTTTGCCATTTTTTCACTAAAATTATGCTTCAGGATATGAACCAAACGTATGTTAGCGCTCTCCATAAACATCTTTCTTGTTTTAAACGGGTCTTAACAGTAATATGAAAGAACTGAGATGTTTCGTAATAACTAAATATAAGTATAGGGTTTTTATTTATACCGATGTCTAACATATGAAAACGTAAACTTTCACCATTAACAATGGTGTTAAAGATGTAGTAAACAATTTTGTCAAATTTGACAAAATTGTTTACTACATCTTTAACAATTTTTAACAAACATTACTACTGACGAAGATAAATGTAAGTGTTATCGAAGCGTTTAGATTTTATAATTTAAAGTACACCATTAAAAAATCCCAAAAAAGATAAGTATTTTACGATGTCTAACAGTTTCATGTTCATATTATACAGAGCCGACTGCCTAAGGCAAGGTTTATATCAGTAAAATGAAAAAATTGCGAAATATACGTCGTTTAAATGGAGTGTCGTCACATAATTTCTTGATTTCAATTACGCAGAATTTACATACTGATACTTTTACTTACTGTTTATTGAAAAAATAAGGTTTATAACCATTTGTCATTTATTTGACTGAATATGTTGCTCTTTGATTGATTTTGTAAGTAATATTTTTGTTTTAGCTTATTTAGGATTTATTAGTGAATGATCGTTATTGTATGAGTTTAACGTTTACATAATTCATAAGGTTATTGCAAATAAAAACATAAAATAGTAAACAATAATAAACATAGAATTCGAAAACTTGTATTTTCTTATTACCACTTATTTTTTATATACATAATAATACTTATGATATGAAACAGAATTGTGAGAAAATGCCAACCTCCGTAAAATTCCACAATAAAAATATAAACGATAATTAATTAGATATACTGGGTTAGGCATTTGATATCTATCTTTAATAGGATGCTACGGAAAGAAAATTTTATTGTTGACAGATCTCACCCTCTTCTATTTATTATAGAGAAAAGGAGTTTAATTAATAAATCTAAAAATTTAACTTTATTAGACAAACTATTTTATAAAACAATTTATGTGATTTTTTTCTTCAGTAAATTTGCGACCCATATAGATTTTAATACATTATCTATTTATTGTAGAGAATGGGTGTGTAATTAAGATAATGCGCGCACGTCGCTCTTCAATAAATCTGACACATGTCTATGGTCTATGCGTTTGCACTTTAATTAGCCATGGACAAATTTTTAATTAACCAACGTATTTTTGTCGTAAAAGAGTTTGTACGAAGTGAGTCAATTGTTCAGGCGCAAAGAAATTTTCGTCGCGAGTGAAAAGGTACAGAAGAATTCCAGCATGGCAAACCTAATGAGATGTTTTACAGATATTCAGAATAGAAGGAACGTTGCATCAATCGTGGAAGTATACGCACAGCGAGAACTACACCCTCGGGTGGTAAAGTAAATTTCGTTTTTTTTTGTTTTCAGAATTCAGTTAGTAGTTAGATAAAGATGGCGATCGCTTATTCCAGTTGTATTGACTTAGTTGCTATGGTAATGCGAACGTATGTATACAGATAATTGTTTTCGCATCTTACTAGTCACAATATAAGACTAACTATTTTATCTATAACGAATACAAATTATTTGGTAGATTATTTTACAGGGCGAGTTTTGATAATATCGAGACATCAAATTCGTACAACTTAAAACAACATTTATAATGAACTGCTCACAAATGTAACACCCACGTACCACACAAAATTAAAAAACACCGAACACGTTTCGATAGCTACGCCATCATCATCAGCGGTCGACTCACAGATGATGAAAAGAAAAAATCAAATACATATTTATTAATAAATGGTCATTGAAACGATCTTGCATAAAATTGTGTGTTTTTCGGGCGCAAACAGCGTTTATGGACCTTTCGTGTGTTAATAGCCTTGTTTTACGCCATTGATACTTAGATAACTATTAAAAATTCGTTTGATTAACTAAAGAAATTGATATTCTCAGAACAAGATTGTTACCTGGCTAGTGGAAACAAAACATTTAATTCATGATTCATACAATCTGTTCTATTGTACCGGATGGCCAGATAAAAATGCAAAGTGTTGTTTCTCGGAAACTATTCGCCGTAGAGAGTTGCGGCAAAAAATTTTATTACTAAAGTGGCCAAAAAAGACCGTGGAAAATATTTTCAAATTAGCAAGATGACCGTCAGGAGGCATAACCGCCATCCTAAACTTTTAAAGTGATTTTTTACTGAAATCCACCTAGTAAATGTACCAAAAAATTATATCCTTTTTACAGCTCAGTTTTATTCAAGTAATTTTTGTTTGACGTATCTATTAAAATAGAGTGGTGGAGGGTGATTCAGTGATTTTTTAAATAAACAGCTGTAACTCCTAAACGACTGAACTGATTTTAATAAACTTAGTCTCGTTGGAAAGAGCATTTATTGCTCCATCAAATCCATCTTACCAGTAATATGTTTAATTTTTAGTGATGTCGCTAGAGCGCGTTTTTTGATATAATATCAAAAAATTGCAAAATTCTCTAAAAAAATAAATGCAACAATATGAATTTTTTCATAAAAATGAGATGAAATCATCCCTAAATAGGTTAGTGGAAACCGCATCTCGATATTTTATTCATACTCTAAAATATCGAAAAAGAAAATTTAGTCGATATTACACCGGTATTTATTCTTATTTATTTGTCTTTTTTCAAGATTCAATGAAAAATTTCATCAATTTGTAATTTTTAGATAATAAAAGTTTTCATAATTTCAAGAATAAAAAAAACATGTAGGGGTATAATAATCAATGCATAGAATATGCAGAATATTAAGAGTAGGCCATTGAGAGAAAACAAATACGTAAAATCAACTTGTAAACAAATATTAAATATTAAAATTTGACAATTTATGTTTGTTGCACAAGTAAGTCCTTAAAACTACCTTTAATGTCTTTAACAAATGACGAAGCTGTTGATATGATTGTAGTATATTTGGAATGCCTTCAAAATGCGACATTGGCTAGGAGGGTATACTCAGCTTGATATCCAGATCGGCGTCTACGCGATGCGAGAATTTTTCCGCGTTTAGTGCAAAATTTGAGTAATACTGGAAGCTTTCGACCAAAGTTGCGAAGAGACTCGGCTAGAAGAATGGAAGACAATATTATTATTGTCTTGGCATGCATGGCATTGAGTCCTCGCGTTAGTACGAGAGCAATGTCTCTCGCGTTGGATATGACACTAACTACTATTTAAAACATTTTAAAGGGTAATAGGTACTTATGTCACTGAAAATACTACTTTACATGTTTCACAATGTGTTTGTAATTTCAAATTTATAGAATGCCCCCCTATCATATGGTTTTACATCAAGCCTTACATGACGAAGACTTTGACCGACGGATAGATTATTGTCATTGGATGTTGGGCATGATCAGGGAAAGTAGAGGATTTTATCCAAAATTCTTTGGACGGCTGAGGCCACGTTTAAAAGTGATGGAAACGCTAATTTGCATAATATGCATTATTGGTCTGCAACCAATCCTCACTGGTTGCATGAGGTCCAACATCAAGGTCGTTGGAGTGTTAATGTGTGGTGTGGCATCTTGGATGGAATTATTGTAGGTCCCTATTTCTTTGATGAACTACTAAATGGTGCCGTGTTGTTGGATTTTCTGGTAAACCAATTGCCTATTTTATTAGAAAATGTGCCCTTGCAAAATATGTTTTTACAATTAGATGGTTGCCCAGCACATTTTTCAATAGATTTTTCAGAGATGGATTGGACGAGGAAGTCTATTTTCTTGGCCACCTCGATCTCCAGACTTAACCTGTTTGGACTTTTATCTATGGGGTCGGTTAAAAGATATGGTTTACGAAACTCCACCAACAACGAAAGACGACATGAAAGTACGAATTCGAGAGGCCATCCGTAGCCTGTCAAGAGCAGAAGTTGGAGCTGCTTCATGTCCATGCATGAGCGGCTCCAAGAATGCATCGAGGTTGATGGGAGACAATTCGAGCACTTAAGTAGCCATTAAGTAGGTACTTAATGCCTACTTAAGTAGGCATTATTGCACAATCGGTCCTTTTTAGGGCCATAAATAAAATTAATAAAAATAATTCCGCAACTTTGGAATAATACCTTTCAAAAATAAATAACTTATTATCATATTATTACATTTAATTTTTGAAATTATGAAAACTTTTATTATTTAAAAATTATAAAATGATGAAATTTTTCGTTGAATCTTGAAAAAAGACAAATAAATAAGAATAAATACCGGTGTAATATCCAAATTTTAAATTAACTAAATTTTCTTTCTTCGATATTTTAGGGTATGAATAAGATATCGAGATGCGGTTTTCACTATCCTATTTAGGGATGATTTCATCTCATTTTTATGAAAAAAAGTCATATTGTTGCATTTAATTTTTGCCGCTCTAGCGACATCACTAAAAATTAGACGTATTACAGGTAAGATGGGTTTGATGGAGCAATAAATGCTATTTCCAACGAGACTAAGATTATTAAAATCATAGGAGTAACAGCTGTTTATTTAAAAAATCACTGAATCACCCCCCACCACTTTATTTTACCCGAATAAATCTGAGCTTTAAATAGCATATAATTTTTTGGTACATTTACTAGGTGGATTTCAGTAAAAAATCAGTTTGAAAGGATGGCAGTTACGCCCCCTGGTGGTCATCTTGCAAATTTGAAAATATTTGCCACGGTCTTTTTTTGGCCACTTTAGTAATAAAATTTTTACCGCAACTCTCTACAACGAATAGTTTACGCGAAACTGCACTGTTCATTCTTATCTGGCCACCCGGTACATTGTATTGTGTAACAATTTAACATAAGTAGAACCATTGAGTAAAAACGATTCCTCAATCAACGGTAGAAACTAACGCAACATAAACCTACATCAGGGATAACAAAGATGCTGAGTAAACTAGATTTTGTAATCTATTAATTCTTTATAGCTGCGGATAGTTCCTTTGACAATGTCACGCAATAACTACGTCATTAATTTTATGACTTAGGTTTTATTTTCGATCGTGACGACGGAACGGATGGCTTTTCTGGAATATTCCGATATTTTACAATGGCATCACTTAATTTAATTATTTGTACTAATTTACATTACAAAATGGCTTAATTAAACTAAAGAATAGGATTTTCAATTAAGCTAACTAGCAGAAATAAATTTTTTTTAATTTACGATGTTACGTGATTAAACGTAACAAGTTCCTGGGAATTTCTCTAGTTGGAGTAAAGCAAAAGCTGTGCTAAGTGAAATTAATTTTTAACCAAAGGTAAGATTTGAAATTCTAATTCGGCTGCCCTTAATTTTAAATGTAAATTTTCAATCATTACACCTTGTTACTTTGTGTTAATATTTCCCTAGTTTACAGTTAGTACATACCTACAAGCCCATTTTAATTAGAACTTTCTGAGCTGTTAGTACTTTAATAATAGAACAAATAATCTAAATAACATAGAACCATCTATTTCTCACTATACAAGTTATGCTGAAAATCGAGCGTTAACTTATAATTTAAAATTCAAATTATCTACTTTGTGTTTAAAACTTTTAATGGGCGAAAATCAGTTTCAAATTTTTTTTAAAATTTAGTATCTCTTCCTGAACTTTTGAAAGAATTTAAATACTGCTAACGCTAGTGGAAATTTTAACTACGACATAAACAATGCAAAATTGTACTGATAAACTTTAGGTTATGTTTATTTAGGTCGGTATCACAACACATATGCAAACTGTTAGCTTTAGAATGGTGTTACCTTCATAATGTCGTTAGTACGTAGTTTATTGCTAAAAGTTTGTTTCATTATTTCAATGTTAATGTGAAAGTAAATATCCTGTGATGCGAAAGGTAGGTTTATTTAATATTTCCGCTGCAATCACTATCATTTTTAAACATCAACGACAATCTTTCACAGCAAAATTTATACTCGAAACGTGCTCAGCTAAATTGTGTTATAACGGCAAATAATGAACGTCAAAAATTTTTATCAACAGCCACTAGAAAATATATAGGTACTCACAATATATAAAACGACCTATATTTTTCACCATCGTTGAATGCATAATTTAATTTACTAGGAATAATAAGCAGTTTTTTAGAAAACTAATTACTCAATACATTTTAATGAAACATTGTACGTAATAAGACTTTTTCATCATAAGCGGGAAAACAGTTTTCTTTATAGTTTTGAGAAAACATCAAAAAAAAGTAATTTAATTCTAAATAAAATAAAACAATAAAAAGTTTTTATATACGAAACTTAATTTTATGAAATAGGGTATTTTGTGAACGTCGTTTTGATTTTTTTTTATTTTCAAGAATTATGAAAATGTTATTATTCTAATAATTATTTTATAGTTAAATAAATAAAAATTTTCTTAATTAAAGGATTAGTAAATTTATAACGGTCTAATAACTATTAAAAATGGAAGTTACTTTTTTTACGAGTTATTAAATTTGATTTTTTATATGCTACACCACATCCATGACCGTACTAAAACCTGGGTTGGTATGAAAATAATATAAAAAAATTTTTATATTTTATGCATATTGGTATTAATTCTTATGCTGTACAGTTTAGTACCTTTTACCAGCTTAAACTGTAAACTTAGGTACATGATACGTAATAGTGATTGCAAAGAATGTACGGTTAGTGTACTTTTAGTTACATAAAACTAGCTGAATTGAAACTTTGTCATTATAATATTCATTTTGCTTGGCTCGAAAACGTCAGTTTTAAAGAATAATGCGACATTACGATATATATTACAATTAATCGTTTATGGTACCGTGGAACGGGGTAACTTTGAACACTTTTTTAAGTTTTTCCTGTCAATACTTATCAAGATACTTTGCTGAGAGTTTTTTTTTTATGATTGTGGACCTGATCAGGCTAAATTTGGCCTATCGTGCTAAAGCACTCAGGAACACTTAGGAGGATGGATAGAGGGATAATGAATTTGCCAAGAGATGCCTATGAACAGCTACCTTAAATTTTCTCATATGATAAGTGAGAGGAAAGCAGGAACTAGGGAGCTCATTCCAGAGCTTAGAAGCCGTGTAGAAAAATGTGGATTGCGCCCGTTTGGTACGACAAGTGGAGATTTGTACTGCATACTGATGATGTGAATGAGCGAACCGAGTGTTTCTCGCAAAGATAGCGCGAGGTGGTATCAAAGAATATAATTCAGCAGCACAATAGCCGTTTTAATAACGATTATACAAAGAAAGAACTGAAACCATCCTTCTATGCTCAAGGGACTATATGTGAGAAGTTAAGGACGGGTCATTTATAAGCCTAATCGCTCTCTTTTGAATACGATCAACGATATCGAGAGCGTATTGGGAGCACTAACAGAGGTGAGAATTATATTCCAGATGAGGCCTAATTTGGGCCTTATACAGCAGAAGGAGTTGTCGAGAGGTAAAGTACTGCTTAGATCTGTACAAAAAGCCTATTTTACGAGCAGCTGTTTTGGTAGCTGACAAAAGATGGTCAACCCATGAGAGATTTGAAGATACAGTCATGCCCAACACAGTAATAGAGTCTGAAAACTTAAGAACTGAGCCATTCATACTTACAACAGGAAATGATCGATCTTTTTTGGCGGACACAAGGCAACACTGAGTTTTGTTAGCATTAAATTTAACTAGAATATTGCTTCCCCATTCGAGAATACGTTAAATGGCTTTGTTAATTGAGTTTGCCATTTCAGCTTTAATTTCTTGATTTAACATAGAAGGTGGATTATCACTATAAGTAGACTGAGATGAACTACAGCGAAGAGTGCTATCGTCAACAAAGTTATGGATGGGGTTAGTTGTTGAAGAAATAAGGTCATTTATGTACAGCATAAAAAGTGTAGGCGCTATAACGGATCTCTGTGGTACGCCCGCTTTAATGCTAACTTCTTTTGAAAAAAAGCCATCAACTACGACACGTATTCGTCTTTAATCAAGGAAACTAAAAACCCAGTTGATGAGCGTATCATTTAACCCAAACGAGTGAGTTTGGCAAGTAAACACTTATGCCAAACTTGGTCAAATGCCTTTGAGATATCTAAAGCGACCACAACTGTTTCACCGGACTGCTCTACTGTATTGTTCCAAACTTGGGTCACATATGAAGAAGATTACCTGTTGAACGACTTTGCTAAACCCATATTGGTGGTCACTAAGGAGTTTGTTAGTTTCAAGGAACGTGAGCAGTTGCTGATTGATGGCTTTTTCCATGATTTTAGACAAAATGGAAGTGATGGCAATTGGTCGTATTTGAGGATCGGTCTTATCGTTTTTTGGGAATAGGTTGAACATTTGCTAACTTCCATGATGAAGGAATTCCCAGAAGACATAGAGATCGTATAGAGCTTAGATAGGACTGGTACTAGTTCGGGGAACATTTCTTTAAGACAATAAGCTGGGATACCGTCGGGTCAGTCGCCTTATTGAGATCGATTCCAAGAGCTTGTACCGAAAATGAATTGGTTTCATGGCGTATGAAGAAGAGTTAATTTGGGGCACGTCTTTTCCAGAATCATTGAGACACGAGTTTGATGCAAACAAATCCACAAAAATATTGGCTTTGTCTACAGAATCAGCAACTACCGATCCGTCAATAGATTTCAGGGGGGGAAATGAAGATGTTCCAAAGTTTTTACTAATGACTTCAACTAAAGACCAAAATTTACGACTGACTAAAGGAGATGTAGCTAGTTCATTGTATTTTCGTTGTTCGAACAACTTTTTAGTTTTAGTGATAACACTTTTGCAGATATTTCTAGCACCAACGTATTCTACATGACTGTCGACCGATTTATTAGATTTCCATTTAATGTAATATTTATTTTTTAAAGATATTGCATCAGCACAAGCCTTATTCAACAAGGGTTGGGAACGTGAATGACCTGTACGGTATTGTTTTGTGGGAATGTATAACTCCATTCCCATGAGGATGACGTCAGATACTGAAAGAACGATGCCCGAAGAAGAGGACGAGTTAAAACAATATTCACGCCATGGAAAGGTTGCAAAGAAATCCCGTAAATTACTCCATAGAGCTGACTTAAAACACCACAAGGTTCTGTCGGTACAAGGTTCTATCCGTGTGGTTTTATATTAAGTTTACCTTTCTCCTTCCAAATGTGGACATGTTTTCATTCTACAATAAATGCAAGGAATTAATTGCCTCGAGCCCATTCACGCTGTATATACCATCACTGCCAAGTTGTTTGGGCTGCTTGATCGGCTGCAATATTTCGTCATTCGTGTAGTAAATTTCATCGGGATTTGCTGGCCATGTCCATTAGACCCCGGACTTTTCATGGCAGTGATGAGTATTCCGTCATTGTTTTTCATTTCAGTGATCTGTCCTGGATAAAGTTCGCCCTCGTAATTTACAGAACGTACTACCCTACCGTCAGTTTGTGGGGGCTATTTTCAGGTTGTGGGCGTGATGTCGAAGGAGTGGGCTCATCATCCAAGTCACTTAATGTCTCGTTTAGAGTCATGCCATCATCAGTATTTTGTAATGATAAATCACTGCTGCTCCTTGCTGTTTTATGCCGCAATACTTGCTGCTTTTTTGTGCTCTTGTATCATCCGATATCGATAGCCGAGGTTTAGATGACACTTCAGATGCAAGTTCTTCAGCTGAGATACACTTTCCAGGGGAAACGTTCAGCTTCTTTCTTCTTGTTATTGTTTGACAACGACCTTTGGTCGCTTTTCTCATTTCTTCGTAACCCATGTTATCGCAAAGTTTCATTAGGAGTCTGGGAAATTGTTCTTTGGGCACTCATATGCACCTATTTCCAGTGGCTGTCTCCTTCTACTGTTTCGCCAAGCAATTTTCATCGGACAAAAGTATGTAACGTCCACTGGCTGTAGCATTAGTTAGAAACATTACGAATTTTATGTTGTTTTCTGCAGCGCGCAGTACCTCAATATTAATATGGGAGCTACAGTTATTACCAATAATGGCCTTCGGTCCTTCCTGGTGCTTCAGGATAGGCAACAGTAACGATACGGAAAAGTCCTTCAAGATGTGCCCATTAAACCCGTCTGTCCGGAGGGACCGTTTTCGGTCCAGGTTGTCCAAATTTTCGCCGCTTTGTAGTATGTATAAGGCGGCGCTATATCTTCTACTGCATTTCCACACAGCATGATTGATGCACGCCTATGACGAATTTTGGATCCTCCCAGTGTAGTTGGTTCCAATCTTCGTGATAATTTTCCTGCACCAAAATCGTCGACGAGGTTCGTTTTATCGTAATTCCAAGCATAGCTAGGAAGAATTCCGCTCCGTTCCTGTTTCAAATTATCAAAAAAATTTTACATCTTCATCTGTCGCTGCTCTCCAATGAGAAATGTTCTCTGGGTTAACACTGGTTTGTGTCGTTTCATAAATCTTTCACCTTAATACTTTCCTGGGTAGTTGTGTTTAAAACGCAACTCCTTCTTCTCACAGCGGTTCTGGTAAGACTTCACGATGCATCAAAGATCAACCGTATCCACAGGGAATCCGTAGTTTGACACGGAAACACTGTAAGCTATGAATTGCAGCATCTCCTCTTTTGTAAAAACAGGAGCCCGGCCACAGAATTATAATATCCTTCCTAGTTCATCAGGTGCAGAGTATTCTCCGGAATGCCAAATGTTGATGCTGTTTGTCGAAATTTTGATTGCTTGCAAGGCCTCACTCATACTTTCTTGTGTATAATTCTTGGATGTCCGTGTTCCAAGAGTACGTTTGGGATTTTTCTGCATGGTTATTGAGTGCCAGTACATACCACTGGTTGCGCTAGAGCTAATTTTCCACCATTTTAAAACGAAATATGTTGGTGAGAAATTCAAAAGCTGAAAATTGCGTGCTGCCTCAAAGCTGCAACCCTTGTCACAAAGTGACCCCGTGGTACATGCTTCTTTTATTAGTAATTAATATTAAACATTTAGTGCAAACTCTACAGTATACCTTCTCGAACCACTTTCATTTTTATGTACTACCGGGCGCTCACACCCATCTACTAAATTGCTTTTGATTGCACGCTAATTACCATCTTGCCTTTTGAGCGACCCTGGGTTTTTCTACTTAATTGTCTTATAGTTACCCCTTTTTTATGGATTTCTTTTGCGACGGCTTTTTCAACCCTTACTTTCTTAATGTCATTTTTTCGGTAACTCTTTAACCCCTATTTTTATTATCTTCCTTTTTGGACCAGATTTTTATCCCCCATCATCTTTATCGGCCATCATTTCCGGTTTTCAGCATCATGACTACTGCATCTCGACAGTTTCTTTATCGGCTATTTTAAGCGGATCATCCTGTACGCTCCCTAATTTCAGCCCTATTTTTATACATTTTTTGACTTTATGACATTTTGTTGGCACCATCTAGTTACTATATACTTTTGACTTTCTGCCATCTGTTTCCGTACCCCCTCCATCTTTAGATAAGGCCCTATTAGTTAGAATTAGTATTGAATTGCTCGCTGCATCTTGAATCTGGTTACATAATTTTGAAATAAGGACCTTTTGGCAGAATTCTTGAAAGAAATTACATCTCTCTCCCTCCCCCTCTCTGTATTTCTCTATCGTTCCCTCTTAATAGCGCAATTCGCTCACTCTTTTTGGATTCGAAGTAAATGATCTTGATATATTTTCAAGCTAGCACGATCCGGTGGTTTAATTAGAACTTATAGTATAATTAAAAAGCTGCAGATTTAAAAATTCTTGATAACTTATCGTTGCGTATCGTAATATTTTTTAATTTCATTAAGGTTAAAATTGGGTATCACCATTAAGTTATTACCAAACTGATAAACCTAGACTGAGATTAAACTCGCATTTCACTTTTAAGCCATAACAGATGGCCCCTTTTCTAACAGCTAACCCCGCGCCTGGGTACCCATTTTTAACAGGTGTGGTTCTATCCAGTGTTCTATTCTAATCAACTGGGGCTTTCTCTGGGTTTCATTTCTAACTCTGTCTCGGTCTCATTTTCAGCAGTTGGAATCCTCCAAAACTACTTTTAGAAGTCCTCACTTTGCGACACTATCTTGTGGATTTTAACTAGAAGCACCGTCTTGATGTATAACTCGAACTTAGCATACAGTTTGCAACGCTTTAATTAGATTATAATGCACAGCTTGAAATACCGCCTTGCTGTGTATCTTGTGTTGTAATTACGTAATCTTATAAAATAAAATTCCCAATTATGTGTCGCTTAAAAAAGTTTATTCAAAACAAAGGATTTATAGTGATGCAAAATTCTTACAACACAATTTTCAAGTAACAAAATAGCTTACGTGTAATGTACGATTGTTAAAAAACATTTATTCAAAAACAAATTGATATAAAATTCTTACAGCAGCGATTTTATGCACTATCTTTCGTTAAAAATCATTTATACAAAGCAAATTCTCACCATTTCTCAATATAACATTTTAGCCAAAAGTCATTTAGTAATACAATGTAAGGGTTGGTGCATTCAAAATAATCTAGAAGCTCAGAACTCAACAAACAAACAAATTACTAACTGCACAAACATACAAACAGGAATTCAAATAGATACAACCACTCCCAATGCGTAAAGCAAGAAAACAAAATAAACATTCGAGAGGCTCTCCGACAATCTGGCGGTTTATCTTCTCTTATGGCTGATCATTTTATTGCGCTTCTAGCTTAAATTATGTCACAAAACAATGCTGCAAAAGCTGTATGCTAACTGGTAAAAGGATTCCGGGGGAAACCTCTACCGGAGACCGCAGCGGATCCCCACCTTGTAGAAATGCGGGCGTAGTGAAGCCCCACATGTTAGAAATAGGCCTTGGCGGACCACTAACTTCTGGAAATGGGTTGATGGGGGTATTATTATAAATGACACTACCCAGTTGATGGAAATTAGGACCAAGGCGGAGTCTTAACTGATGAAAGAAAATGGAACCGCAGCGGAGTCTCAAATTGTTGGAAACAGGGTGCCAAGCGCGGCGCCTGGTTTGGAAGAGCGGGTCATCTGTTATAACGTGAAGTGAAATACAATTTTAACCTTTATACAGTCCAGCTGAATAGGTTTATCCAGGTGAAGGTTTGCCAATGACTTAAAGGCGATATGTTTTTAAAAAGTATTACGCATCACAACAATGAGTCTCAACAGTTCTGTAGCTTTCAAATTATACCACAAGATGGCACTACAAACTGTATTGTAGCTTGTACTTATACCACAAGATGGTGATAGTAACTTTTAAAATACAGTAAACAATAACGTTCCAAGTGCTAACCTACGAGAGTGCGATGCATTTATTTCTAATCCAAAAAAATTGAGGGAGAAAAAGAGCGCCCAAGATGTTGAATTCAGCGAAAATCAAATTATATTTCAAGATACTAAACTGGTGACTTGGTGGAGAGCTAAAAGGCTACACGAAAACAAGACGACGAAATACTCACGGCACAAGGAAAGAAGGCGGTGAAAAGGCAAAAATGTACACGCAAGCAAGGTGGCGGAACACGGAAGCAAAACGGTGGAAATCCATAAACGCACACGGAAACAACATGGCGGCAAAATCAAAAAGGGCTTGAAGTGCTAAAATAGAGGGCGGGGTCTTAAAAGCAGGGTACGAAAAAAGTCAATTTCGGATCGGAACACAAAAATGCCACAGAGGCACACAAAAACAAGAACCATTACCCGTTTCAGACATGCTACCCGCAGAAGGGAATAAAGATACTATCCAAATGGAAGATTACCAACATAGGTCTGGGTAATAAAAGGGGCCGTAAGGGCTGAAAAAGTCGCTGCAAAGAAGTTGATGAGAAAGTGTCTAGATATGCCCAAGGTGCTGAAATTAGTTAGTACTCAGATATGCAACCTGTATATATGGCCCCTGAGAAATACAGGGAATGAAAATCTGGTCTAAAAGGAGGATGGTACAAATAGGGGTTGAAACAAGTGGCCTTAAGAGTAGGGTTTGAAGAATCCGCTGTAAAAGGAATTAAAAAGCAATTAAATGGCAGCGTTACTAAAAACACATAACAGCATGATTCAAACCCGTTAAGATAAGAACGTTATTTGGGAAAATGTATCACACTCTAAAAAAGTTTTAAATGTGTACTTCAGCTTTGTAATTTTAGCATAGTTCCTAGGTCCTTAAAGGATGTAGGGGGAGGCCCTACATCAATGCAGGTGTCATAGCGGAACAAAATCAATATAACTCAGTTACCGAAATTGAGTATCGGTCTGTTATCAAATTCCTTAGTCGAGTATATACGGAAAAATTCACAATATTATTCTGTAGTAAAATATTGGTAAACGGTTTGAAACAAGGTAGAAATACTTGAAAGTTAACTCCATAAGAAGAACGGGAAAAGTGGTGATGGGCGACAGTTTCTTTGTTAAGGATTTTTTAAGCGATTGGCACTTTAAGATAAAATAAAAAAGAAATATTAAGACTTTCAGACACAACGGTTTGTCTAATTGTCCACTACTATTACATTCTTCACTCACCGTCAGCATCGTATTGAATGTAATTGATCTCTGTATAGAAAACCTTGTATACGCGTTGAAAACAATTGTCACAGAGTATACAACCATGGTGAGCTCTTATGGCAGTGAAATATGGAAGAGCTGCTGTTCAAGGTCGATTATTGTGGTGTAGTTCTAATGGCAATAATCTTTTGGGGTTGTGCGGTTATTCGCCTTATAGACTGTAAAGGTGGTTTAAGGACAACGGTGGGAAACTGATCATAGGCGTGTGTATTTGAACAACAATGGAGCCGTGCATACCATTGGTTTTGAACAAATAGATGACTCCCACCCATTGACTATGTACCTGAAAATTAAAAGATCTAGCGAGGGCGCCAGTTACGGTTTGGACATATTTTGCAGGCAGCTGAAGGGATATTTTTGAGGAATCCAATTGTAATTACAGTGCAATGGTGTTAAATGGTTATATTGAATAACTAAAATTAATTTTGGGTCTACACCGAGAATATTTGACACAATCCTCGTGCCTATTTCTGATTGTTTTCGTTTCAACCACGACATTTTCAAGAAAAGAATTAATTTTCTCTGAAAGAACTTCATTTAATACATAGGGTGAAGCCTATCGAAGACTTACGGTGACGCTGGTATTAGCTAAAGAACGAGTCGTGAGTGGTTTCAACGCTTCAAGAACGGTAATTTAATGTCAAAATGTTTGAAGATGCAGAATTGGGAGCATTACTAGACCAAGACTCGTGTCAAAGTCAAGAAGAATTGGTAGAATCATTGGGAGTTACTCAAAAGCCTCAAAGTTATGGGAATGATTCAGAAGCAAGGAATGGGCTGCCGTACGAGTTGATGCCTAGAGCTGTTGAACAGCGCTTGTTCGCTTGTGAACATCTACTTGAAAACAGAAACGGCATGGAATTTGTGTATCGGATTGCGACTGGGGATGAAAATGATAACCCTAAGCGCAAAAAATCATGTGGAACATTGGCTCATGCTTCTACGTCGACGGCCAAGGCTAATATTCACGACTCTAACGTCTTACTGCGTATTTGGTGGGATCAGCTCGGCTCGGTCTGTATTGTGAGCTATTAAAACCAAGGGACACAATCACCGGTAGTCCGTATCAATTGACACCTTTGAGCCGGGCATTGAAAGATAAACCTCCGTAATACTAGGAGAGACATGATTATGTAATTTTCCTATGTGACAATGCTCGAACTCATATTGCAAAAGTGGTCAAACGTAGAAACGGGAAGTTCTACCTCATCCGTCGTATTCTCCAGATGCTGCTTCTCTGGCTATCACTTGTTCTTTGTTCCGGTCAATGGGACACGGCCTCGATGACCAGCACTTCCGGTCTTATAAAGAAGTGAAAAATTGGATTGATTCGTGGATGATGAGTTTTTTCGACGCAGAATTCGAATGCTGCTGAAAGATCGGGGAGAGTAGTGATTTTTTTGCATTAGATTCGGCATAAGTGCATCCACTGTCTACGCAAAAGGCTTGTAGACTCAAGTTTGAAGCTTCATAAAAAAATAAATATTGGATGGATCCAAAATCTGCTTAATTCTGGTTTGTTTCGTTGCAACATTTTGTTTGTTTTGTTTTTTGTTTGAATTGTTTGCGGGCGAACGAAACAACGTGCCCATTTTGTGAGATTTTCCGCACCAATTTTAGAGTTGCGCAACAACTCTATGAAATCGCATAAAATTACAGTATGCTGTAAATTGAACCTTTCGCGAAATTTTGTTCCGAGATTAGGTTTCGGCAAACGCTTAGTGTTCTCCGGACCGGAAGGTTGCACGAGAATTTGACTTACACGACTGTCGGTGTAACATCAACGAAAAAATTAGCGTAATTTAAATCAGATAGATAGACCGTCCACTGCAGTGTTTAAAGCAATATTATAACACTCCTCTTTGATACAGCCCGGTTCCCAGCAGCCAAGGGCTGATTTTACAAAAAACCTACGTACGCATGTGAAGAAAGGTCATTCTATAACACACTACAATTTGATGCCATTTGATCGGGTGCCTTTGTTTTATATAGCTTTATAGTTGGCTGCGGTGCAGCAAACATCAAACAACGAACATTTTGTATCGTTCGCGTTCGCAGAAATTGTTACGAAATGTATTCATAATTTTATCTATCTGTACCTAAACAACATAGAAAAACAATCCGATTTACAGCCTTACTATTAGTTTATTATGCTTCAACTTGTACAGTAGCGTTGCCACTTAACAATTTTTGCTCAGGAACATAGTCAAATTGGCCACCGAAGATTGGGAATTTTTTTTTTAATTAGTTTTAATTTTAAAAGTGGATTCGTGTACAGCATAAAAAGTAGATCACGAATGTCCTATGAATAATAAAGATATTACATTTGGGACACTGCCAAAACAGTCACCAAAAGTTTATGTCTATATTTATTCGAATGTAAAAAATTTTACTATCTAAGGGTTCTGAGTGCAAAAAATTCGTTTTGAAAAATATCAAAAATGTTTTGTATGTGCGTGTGCGTGTGGGTGTGCGTAAGGCGGGTGCTCGTGCGTGTACGCGTACGTGTAAGCGATTGGGCCGTAGAAAATACATGCCCATTCAGAAGAGCATCGATATTAAAAATTATATTTGGGGTGAAATTATAGGTAAAGATCTAGAGAAATCAATTGTTCTGCCTCCTAGAATCAATGAAAATGATTTTTTGAATTTGTTGGATAGGTCGCGTGCGTTGTCTGACCTGACCAGCGCTTAGTCTTTTTGAATCCTGTGCACTTTTCCTTATGGGGTTATTGAATTAAATATTATACATTTTTCAGTATTTATTTTGAATACTTCTAAAATAGGTACATGCCTGCTTTGTATTCCTGTCACAATATGTGCATATTTCTTCAAATAAAAACCGAAATAATTTTGAAATCAATAGGAATATTGAGTTTCTGTTTTTATATGTGAAATTTGTTAAGATATACCTTCACCACAGTAATAATATAGTACACCATTTTTCCAACCTCCTATATATTTGAATAATAAACGGCTGCCTTACTTATTTAATATGCAATACCTACCATACAAAAAGCGGCAAAGTTTGATGCTTTTTGTCGGATTTGGATAAGTGGTCAATTGACAAGAGCGGGTGAACCAGTGATCAAAAAATAGAGATCTTGCACTAACAAAAAATGGTTGTTTGGTGTGTCCATATTTTCAAATAGTGGTCTTCCAAATATGGCCAAATTTCTCCACAATCTTCGACAGCAGCATACATCAAAGGAACACGTTCTCCCATGGTCTATAAGATTTTTCCATTTTGAAATTTCTTCAGGCCAATATTTACTGGAACTATATAGAGGATGGTGTAAAAGGTGGTATAGAAAGTATTAAAGCAATTAATATATAAACAGTGTCTACCTGAATTATTAGAGATCATACTTACTGTGTTGAGAAATTAAACCCTGGAAGGAAAAAATATTTTAGAACTTGCAGTGCTTTAATATACATGGCCTAAAATTAATTGGCTACGTAAGGCTACGTTAGGTAAGCGAACGAAATATTGCAAGCACGAATTAATGGAAACGCCCGCCCTGCGCTTTTTGTTTTTATCAAAAACAAGCTAGAAGGTCAGTAGGCACGCATTTATGGAAAAACGTGCTCCGCCCTTTTTATTATTATCAAAAACAAGCTCGAGGGTCTGTTACGTGTACTACTAGATGGTGTTTATGTCGTTCTTTAATATTATTTGCTAAGGTGGAATTTGAATAAATAGCAGTACTTAAGCAATTTTTAATAATCGAAATAAGTAAATAAACGTGTATAAAGATGAGATAACTAATTGTTGACCCAGTAAAGGATAAAAATTATAATTAAGTAGAAAACAACTAATACACGTCTGCGGTGACTAAACTAGACAATAGTTTGGCAAATCTCTATAAATTATAAATTATGAAACGTTTTTAAAATTTGAATCTGCTTAACTTGTTCTTTGCATGCATCCTGTGTGTGAAAAGCTTTATGACATTCGATTTGCTTCAAAATTCTATCACGCAGCATTATTTCGCACACCAGATGCCTACACACATTAGTACCGTTTCATTCGGTTAAATATGATGTGCATATTGAGTTGTTGTCGTCAGAAAGGCATAATTAATTTGCGGTAAGTAAGTAAGTACGAGATTCGCCTCTAAATCTAACAAATACACAAACACTTATTTTCGAGAAAACTTTATTTTTAGAGTCCTGATTAGTTTTATGCAAATAATTTTTAATTATATTTTAATTGAACTTTTCTACAACAAATTACGAAATACAGATTTCGTCTGATACACCAATAATTACATTTTTATTCAATTTATTTGATATATGTGATGAAAATTGCGATAGATTGAAAACAGAAATTCTAATTACTATGACCAATTAGAGTTTAGGAGCAAAATGTAATAATGTAACAAAGTTTATTAATATATTTTAATTACTGATATAACATTAAAAATAAAATTAAAGCAGGTTTAAATAAAACATTTTCCTTAAAAAAAATTTATTTCTTCAACACTTCATTTGCATTTCTATTTAAATGGAGATATATTTGGGTCTATTCGTGCTGAACTTTTCTCGTTTAAGTAATTATCATCATTTGTAATGTTGGTAAAAGGCAAAAAGAATTCTGAGGACGTTTAGAGTTCATATCGAATTATCCTTAACATTATTCCTTGATTTATTTATTTGTTCCGACCTTTAATTCCATACATTTTTCAAATGCCAGCTTTTAAAGCATTATATTTTTTATTACGATATGTATGTACTACTTTTTTTCACAATTAAAAAAATACCACAACGTTGTTAATTAAAATATTTAATTGTTTACTTAAACATACACTGAAATATGTTCAACCTAATTTTAGTAGTACTAACATTCATTTTATATGTGATAACTATAAACCGCAATTATAACAATTAATATAAGTGTAGAGACCTGACTAATATATAACTGTAATATCAATCCAATTTCTCTTTTGTAAAATACAATGCAACTACTCCCTTTTTTTGTTAATATCAAGATCTATCTTATATTCTAAACTAATAATTAAAACGTACCCCTAGCCGAATACTAATTTATTCAATCTATTGTACGAAATTAATTAATCCTGTTTTGTGTTTTAATATGAGACGTTCAAATTCACACATAAAAACCTGTCAGAACAATGCCATGACAATCAAACACGCCACCACATTTTGTCTGAATGTAAAACGGACAACAAACGGATAATATAAATGACCAAAATACAAGCGTAAATTGTCTTAAATCTTTCAGTAAAAGTCACATAAATTTTGCATAAGTATTAATCATTTAGACGGTGAACACGAACACATTAAGTGTACCTAAGTGAGCTTAAAAGTTATAATCGGATAAACAAGTTAAAGGAACATCTCCTCTACACTCTCTAAAGGATTATTTGAAACCAGATTTTGTAATTATTATATTTTGTTCCGTAAGAAACATTTTCCATTAAGTAACAAAACCGCTGCTAAAAGTTATTTTATACAAAGTGCAAGAATAAGAGTAGAAAAATATTTTTAAGAATGTTTGGTTTTGGTAAGAATTAAATTTTATTAAAGCACAAGGAAAACATTTTTACCTTAGTTTCAAAAATCAGTATAATGTAGAAGAAGTTCTCGTTATGTATATTTTATTTTAATTCTTAAGCGAGTCGTTTATTTCTTATTGAAAAACGTGCCAAGTTATGCAAACCTTAACTGTTTATTTTGAATTAATCATTGATCATTTGTCATAAATCTACAATTTAAAAATACAATTCCTATAGTTTGAAATAAATTAATAACAGCTTCCCCAAATTCACCTTAATATTCGTTCGTTTTATTAATGCGATATTTTGTACAATAAGTTGTAATCTGGTTGTACTTATTATTACTTCAATATAACCTTGCTTGCCAAATTAAAAAGAAATGTGCCACATAATAATTTAACATGAGCAATCAATTACTCTAATTGTGATGATAAGTGAAATCATTAATTGACACATTGAAATATACAAAATCCACAACGCAATTATTTACAGTTTTCCCATAACTACAGGGAAACAAAGTCAAATAAACGAACTGTAAAATAGTTCTTATTTATGAGCTTCGTTGACGAATTCCATAATTGTCCCAATTCCTGTTCGTTAATCTCCCAGGTTCTAAACACTTTTTAAAACTTGTAGTAAACTTTAATCCTTTAATCTTTCACCTCATAATTAAATTTAGAAAATCTGCTATTTTTGTACTAAATTCTAGTATAATTTCGATAACATAACTAATGTTAATATACTTTTTCCGGCAACTGTTATTTAATAAACGTCAATTACTTCTCGAATCACGAAATAATATTCACATACAATTAATCCGGGAGTCCATACTTTCCAGATTGCATACTTGAAAAAAGCGGGAGACCGCAGATGCCATTCTAGTACGACTACTCGAATATGTAAGATACAAAAATGCGTACACATCTGCTGAACCAAAATGAAGGACCTTAACTCCACTACTTCCAAAATAACTTAGTCTTTCATACTACAGTAATAACTGGGTGTCGTAAATTTACCAAAAACACGCTAATGTGAATCACTTTAATGAAGCCTTCTCCGATTACTGGGTCAACATCCTCTTCTATATCCACTATTTCATTTACTTTAACACCTCTCACGTCACTACCTACCCCCGCGAGTCATCAACCACACAATACTACTGCTAGCATGACTTCTACTTAACGGCGTTAAAAAACATACTTTAACAACAACGCATTCTGTAATGTTAAAAAAGGTATTCTTGGAACTTATAAATCCGTACAACATTTGTTAAAAATAAGTTAATGCAAAATTCTTATAGCATTTGCTAAAAATTAAATGATGTCAAAATTCTTATATCAATCGTTAAAAGCGTATTTTCCAACATAGCATTCGTTAGAATTAAGCGTCATTTTCTGTAGTGTTACTTTCTTAACAAGGCAGCCATGTAATATTAAAAAAAGTTGTCACCTCGAGCCACCACTCTTGTAGTTATAAATTGAAACGAAATTATGACTTACTGTCACTAATTGTTTTGATTTGTCAAATAAAAAATAAATAAACCTGGATTGTTACATTTAGCAAGCTCAATATTTATCTTTAGTATGAAAATTTAATAAATTTAGATTGCGATATAACCCTTCTTACTCTATAATTATGTAAAACAACATTAATTATGATTTTTATAAGCAGTCCTCAATACTGTATATTATACTATCAGTTGTTCTACTTTATTTCTGATTGAAATCACTTAATGTTAGGATTGAATAAATAATTTTTGTAGTTGGCCTGTGTAAATCTTAGCTTGTATGGTTATTCAAATCTATTTGATCTATATCAAAAAATTTTTTTTATTTATTTATTAATTGTATTACATTGATATCTGACCTTATAAATGATAAATATCGAGTTGACATTGAAGTTTAATTGATACTACCTTTCTGCTCAAATAAAATGACTAAATATGGTAAGAATTTAAAACTTATTTATCACCATAAACATATATGCCAAATGCTAATAATTACTTAATTAAACTTATGTTTTATTCATCAAATATCAAAAATTAAAATATTCTACTTCAATATTAATTTGGTGACAATCTGAAATTATTTGTTGTTTTAATTTTTTTTAATGCATTAAATTCGGTCTATGTGTATATTTCCAAACTTACTATAAAGAATCCATATCGACCAAATTCGCATGAAAAACATTCCATTCTACACAAGATCCCACGGTACCTTATCAATGTAACTAGATATTTCTCGTCAATCAAATCCTTCCTATACTGAAATTTTACTGTTGCATCTATAGGTCTCCCAATGACAGTAACTTTCTACCTTGAAAGTTGACTATATACTGTCTCAGTTTCCATACTGCGATATCCCAATTCTGAGAAATTTTAATGTTCATAACGCTAATTGGCTTCCATATTCACCTACCACCTATGCTGCTGGTCATAGTGCAGACACGTTTTTTATTTCATGTGACACAAACGATTTCTAAACCCACAAGAATCCCTAGCCATACTCCAGAATAAATCCATTTGTTTCTTTCCCGACTACCTATCTGACCGTTGTCTAATAGGACAACATCTGTTGCAAGAGACTTTCTTCTTTGGAGATTAAAAATTCGACATGATTTGTTTCAAACATTCTAGTTCTAAATTTGTTAAATTTTACTGTTGCATCTATAGGTCTCCCAATGACAGTAACTTTCTACCTTGAAAGTTAACTAATACTGTCTCAGTTTCCATACTGCGATGTCCCAATTCTGAGAAATTGTAATGTTCATAACGCTAATTGGCTTCAATATTCATCTACCACCTATGCTGCAGGTCATAGTGCAGACACATGCCATGTGACACAAACGATTTCTAAACCCACAAGGATCCCTAACCATACTCCAGAATAAATAAATTTGTTTCTTTCCCCACCATGTCTATCTGACTATTGTCTAATAGATCTTCTACTGTCCCTAATTCCTACGTTGTTTGCACTGATAGAATCTTGTGGTGTTTTAAGTCAGCCAAACGGAGTGATTTACGGGATTTTTTTCTATGGCGTGAATATTGTTTTAAGTCTTCCTCGTCTTCGGACATTTCTCTTTCAGTACCTAATGTCATCTTCATATACATGTAGTTGTACATCCCCAAAAACATAATCAGTTATAGCTCCTACTCTTTTTCTGCTGTATATATAAATGATCTTATTTCTTCAACGACTAATCCAATGCATTGCTTTGCTGACGACAGCACTCTTTATTGTAGTTCATCCTAGTCTACTCATAATACCACCTTCTACCTCAAATCAAGACATTAAATCTGAAATGGTTATTTCAATCAACTTTAATGCTAACAAAAGTCAGTGTTGCCTTTTGTCCTCCAAAAAAAGATCATTTCCCATTTCCTATTGTAAGTATAAATATCTCAGATCTTGAGTTTTCAGATTTTATTACTATGTTGGGAATGACTATTTTTAAATAGTGTGTTGATCATCTTCTCTCAGCCACCAAATCAGTTGCTCGTAAAATAGGCTTTTTGTACAAATCTAAGCAATATTTACTTCCCGACAACTTTTTCTGTTATATAAGACCCAAATTCGACCTCCCCTAGAATATAATTCTCATGTTGGGTTGGCGCTCCCCAATACAATCCCGACAACTCTTTCTGCTGCATAAGGCCCACATTCTACCTAATCTAGAATAGAATACGCTCTCGGTTGATTGTATTCAAAGAAGAACGGTTAGGCTTATAAATGGCCCGTCCTTTACTACTGTCATACACTCCCCTGAGCATAGAAGAATCGTTTCCATTCTTTCTTTGTATTACCGGCATTACAATGGCTATTGTGCTGCTAAATTACATTCTTTGATACCATCTCAGGCCACCTTTGCTAGAAATACTCGGTTTGACCATTCACATCATCAATATGCAATACAAATCTCCAGTTATCGTACAAAACGGACGCAATTGACATTCTTTTACACGGCCTCTATACTCTGGAATGATCTTCCTAGTTCCTGTTTTCCTCTCAATTATGATATGAAAAATTTAAGATAGCGTTCATAGGGATCTCTTTGCAATTCAATATCCCTCCTAAGTGTTCGTGAGTGCCTTAGCACGTTAGGCTAAGCTTAGTATTTTCGGGACCACAGTTATTAATACGCTCTAAACGCATGCTGTTTAGCTACTGCAGCTGTGGGCGGTAATGATGAAAGCTTTACTGCTGAGCTTGATTTTATAGATTTCGCGAACATCAGATATCTGTGAAAATGTAAACTTTTACCATTAACACTCATAATAAAATACTTATCTTTTTTGGGGTTTTTAATGGTGTATTTAAATTATACAATCTAAAATCAAATTTTGTCAAAGTTGAAAAATTAAAACATGTTTTAATTTTTTAACTTTGACAAAATTGTTTACATCTTTAACAATTTTTACAAGTATTACTACTGACGAAGATAACTGTAAGTGTTATCGAAACGTTTAAAAATTTTATTATCAGATATCTGTAATTATCGAGCGATTTTTCGGACTTCGGTGCACTATATATTGCTAGTATGATGCCAATTCCAGCTTCAGAAATAATATCTGGAGAGCTACTTTCCTGAATTCAGAATTGCAGCTGAATGATGGAGATCACCACGTTCTTCAAACTTTTTCAGTACTTGTAGTTTTCCTTTCCGAAAAAATGCCGAAGTCGTGTCACAGCCCGTGCTGGCGTGCAACAGCCATATGTACTTCTTACAGTTAGGATATTTATCCAAGACAGTAGCTGAATAAGGTTTTGTCTCAACATTGTGCTTCCAGGTTTTCAGAAGAAAATTGGGTGTTCAAGTGCCAGTGGTGATGTTCGTCCGATTAAAACCACTAGTATGTCTATGTCTTCTCCTTCTATAACTGTTGTTTTGTAGTTTAGACCATTAGGACGTCGGCATCATCTCGGGACTGTCTGGCTTCGATATTAACTTTTTTTAATTTTGTAATTATCATTTCAATACTTTTATTTAATCTATTTGACAGAAACTGTGCCTGGGTGAGAGGCACTTCCGTGGTTCCATCAAACTGTACTTGAAAGACCTAGAAACGGCAGAAATTTGTCTTCGCTGCTCCATTGCCTTCATATTTTTACTGTCATCAGAGTATCCGTCGAAGACTACGATTATTCTTATACCGAAATGCTTAAGTAAATAATTAGCATATTTCTGAAGAATGTCGCAGATTATTTCACCTTTTTCCAAACAAATCTGTGGAGTAGATAACCCCTATCAATCACATATGTAACTTCATCAGTTGGTATTTCATCATCACTCGTAGGCTCAAAGAATTTGTAGAGGTTTGATTTTACAGTCTTTCTCATTCCAGTATTGTCACACAGCGCTGTTGGATATGGACTTAGCTCATGCTGCAAGTAATCTGGCAGATTTTCTTCAAATTTTTTATACAAGCTTATCCTTTGAAACAGCAGCAAAGGGTCGATGGAGACCTTGCAGTCATGGAGCATGACGGAGTTGTTCATTGATGATAATGGAAGTACTCTAGCCGTCCGTTGAAAAGTAATGTTGTTGAATATTTTGCCAACTATTTGTCCAACTAATTGTATATCAACATCTTTGGCTCGGTGACAATTTATTTTACTCTTTCCCACTATCCCTGTTGATATGGAAACACCCATAACATCCATAACAGGAAAAGGGTTGTGTACTTGAAACCAATCAACAAGTTTTTTAATATCGAAACTGTCCTTTTTAATACGTGTGTTTCTTGCATCGACATATTGTTCTACAGAATGTATGGAAATGCCACAAAGTTTTTCCACTTCGTCACATATGACATTAGTGGCATGCATGCCGTACATCCACTTACATAACACGCTTTCTTGTGTACTTCATCTACGAGAAACTCCACCTTCGCACTTCATGCTTCTCATTAAAAATTGCTCGATTACCATATCACTCCAGGTTCCGTAACCACATTTTTTAGTACGTCTGACTGTGAAAAATCCATTCTGGAAGTTTGAGAAAGTCTGCGCGTCCATAGTTCATTCTAAGCTAGTATATCCTGCAGATACAGGTGTCCAGACTTTGCATAAAGAAAATGTCCTGTAGCGTGAAAATAAGGGAGCATTTTTATCACGGCTTCCAGATGGTCATTCCAAAGGTCCAGTCTCTCAGCAAGAATGAATTCACGAGCTATGGATACCATGTCGAGGTACTGAACCCATAAGTGAGAGGTGGGACCTCGTGTCTTTAATTCTTTCAATTTATTGTGAAATAAGTCATCCAATAATTTCACCTTTTCTTTAGATGCTGTAATATTGTCGTACGAAACAGTGTGCTCAAGTACATCCTCGATCTTGCCACCTAAAAAAATTTGTAGGTTTTTGTCTATTTTCATATGGATAATGCAACCTTGAGAAGTGTATGGCGTGTCACTGATCTGGCAAAAGCATGTCCGTTCAACATTTTGTCAATTGAATGTGGAGCGTATACAAGAGCCTCCATGATTCCACTTCCATTCATTATATAGCCTATTGATCCCGGGAAGCTCATAAACGTGTGGAAGCCGCCTAGTCTTACAATGATTATGGATATATCAGTTCCAGGCTCTGCAGCAGTTACGATTTCTCTTGCCTTGATGTACAGCGGTTGATCGAATGTCACTATGCAGGTATTTTGATCATGAAGTTTGGAATTTCGAAGAGCACAATCTAGTGCTGTGTAAATGGTGTTCAAGTTACTAGCTGGATGGTGGATGAAGGGCAGAAATAAGATACGAGATGTTGAAAAGTTTTCATTGTCCACTGTTAGATCCTCTATAAAGCCTTGCCAACCAGGTGTTCCGGGTATTCCTCTCCACTTCGCATACATCCATAATAAATCTACAATATTCAACTTTGATAATTCTGCATCGTATTTAATTTCAGTTACTTCAATTTTGCCTAATCCAGATACATTTTGATTTTCACGTGTGAAACCGCCGCTACTTCATTTGCGTTTAACTTTCCAGTGCACTTGTTGATTGGTTAATTACTGACAACAGTACTAGTTGGCGTCACTATTTTTATGATGCCCATAACATGTTTATGTGGGCATTCTCCGCTACGTACTTGATCAGTGCACCAGCGTCGGATGATAGAACTTGAGGCTGGGGGTGAAAAACTGTTGACAGTTCGTACGTCTGAGCTTCAGTGTAGGGAACACAAAATCCAAATGTTGATAAAACTTCAATCAACCTTTTAGAATACTGACAGACCAAATAATAAATTTGATATAAACGATCTGGGACGCAGTGCAGTCATAATTGCATTACATAAGGCTGAACACTTCGGTTTCAACTTTTCCTGCTTAGTTTTTCGTTTTTTTAAAACTACTTGATCCATGTTTCTGGAATTTCGTCATTTATAGAAGCAAACATTTCACCAGGAGGTGGATATGAGTCACGCACAATGAGCACTGAACGAATATCTTTGATGATAGCAGCTGCAGCTTCAATAACCTGCAGACGCTCTTCAGCCCTACTTTCTTTCTTGTTTTCGTACCAACATGCACTTAAAATATTTTATTCAGTGTCGCGGAATCAAATAATAGTCAGCAATCTCGATTTAGTTGTTATAACAATATTCGTTGCGTGTCGGGCTAATAATCTTTCTTTTATTGTATCGGTATGTGGAGTGTATTCCGTCAAGATACCTTTTAGCTCCATCATTGTAAATTGAGAATCATCGTGGTTCTCAATGTAATCAAAAATTTACTCCCGCACTTGTCATGGTACTTTGCCACGGCCGCAACTAAATCAATTTCATGATACACACGATTTCTCACAATTTTTCCCAAAGCATCATTACGCGACTCTGCAGTTCTTAATATACTGCCTTTGAATTCGAGTGTGGCAATAGACTTAATTCTACGTCTGTATCTTTCTTCCTTCTTCGTTTTAGCCTCTTCTGAAGCTGTTTCACCACAAAATATACACAATCTTTTAAAATCAAAAGAGGTACTTCGATTTTTACAAGGAGAGGCTGAAGTACTTACAACATTCACTTATACGTCGCTTATACGCCTCTATAGATTGTTTTCTGGTATAATTCTTGCGACAACTAACATGAATGTCTATAGAATTTAAAGTCTTTAAATATTCAATATGTCCGACATCCCTTTCAACACTAGCATTTTTTAATGCTTCTAAGCCACGGGTAATGGTACAAACCTCACCAACCGTAATCGACTCATCACAAATAAAACATTTGGCTCCAGCCATTACAAATATCCATAAAAAAACAGTTTCAACGGTAAACACATCTTACTCGACCGAGAAATATTTTTCAACTAACTCGACGAAGGCTAAAAAGTAACGCGATAACCACTACGATCGCAGGTATAAAAAAAAGGGTGAGAACATCTGCTAATTTCACTAAAACTTGATTTTTTTTTAGACGGCAACCCATTATTTTTTATCTGGATCTAAAACTCGTATTTAGCACATATTGCACTATCTACTGCTGTATGTTGTAGTTTTACTGCGCCCTACACATAATGCGCAGCAGAAAATATCTAAATAATTATGTAACATAACTGAGATACGTCATTTGCCCGGCCATTTGGTGCGTAATATCACGTGTTAATCCTAATACATAACTTTGATCCGCTGTAGATCGGAAACGGTTCACCGTAGAAGAAAAAGGTAGAGACTTTTTTTCGTCCGCGCAACAGAAATCGAAATATTTGCGAAAAACCGTTTTCGGGACCTTTCACGGGAGCAGTAGGCGCGGGATGTTTCACAGATTGTTTATAACCCTAAAAGGAAGGTGTACACCAATTTTCAGCTGGGCAGAGATTATTCGGCAGAAAAAATTAAAATCACTGGCCTATAGTTTCAATAAAAAGGATTCAACATTATGGTTCCCATCCAAACATGCAAAAATATATAGGGTGTTCTATTGAACATAGCAAAGTGGATAGCGACTTCCGATATAACCGGAAGCACTAGAAGTTCAACGCAAGAGAACGCAATCAATTATACCTGATTCTAAATTTTCAAGTTTGTGTTTTGGCCACAACCCCATAAATTTCTAATGAACGTTCTCGCCGAGACACCCTGGAGTATTATTTTTTATGAAAACAAATTTTCATTCAATATAAGGGATAATAATAAAATGTAACGCATCTAAGAAGAATCTTGAATATTAAATGTTAGAAGTACTACAACTGAAATACAGCAATATCCTAATTATCATCATTCTATTTTTGTATGTATATAATATTTACATATTCCGTTTCACAAGCACCTACGCCTTTTTATGTCACGTTAAATTTTGCATAAAATGAATGTCGTTAAAACCTCTAGCTGGTTTCTCAGTATACGTTACAAAGTCCGTGTTTCGCTTTCGAGAAAAACATGTATCGTAAATGTTAGAATATGATGTATGTCATATGGTTAAAATACCGATTCGCGACGGTTATAAAAGAATTGAGTAATAAACTTTGTCAATTTGATACATTTCCCAACGTAATATGAAAAACAGAGCAAGCTACGTTGCGAGAAATGAAAGTTTTGTTTCAGTTAGTCTGTATTCTCTGGGGAAAAATTAAGAGAAATGTGAAGTTTCGTTTAAGAAAAAAGATTGTCCTTTAGAGGTTAAGAAATAAAATTTGGATTATGTAGCATTTATTAAAAAGAATATTCATTTTTCTTAAGTTTTTACTTTGCAATTACTTTTATTGATGCCAAGGGGAATGGAAATAATTATACCTACAGTTGTCGCTAAAAAGTGTCTTGGGGTTATTAAATTAAAAGTAAATATATGTAAGTATAACTCAATCACGAATTTACAAATTCAACTACAAAAGTTGAAGTGTTTATAGCAATTTTAAGTGTTTGAAAACTTTCAACAATTTAACTTGTACAAAGTCGTTAAGCAAAACATTTTCGTGTAGATGTACGTTCCAATTTAGATTGTGGACTAGACAGTTTATGTACTTAGAACAAAGATACAAGCACCTCTTTTAGGCAAATAAATGTCTTAGTTTTTAAGTTGATAATCTTATCTCGTTACGTGTTGAAAAAGTTTCTGTTTACAAACCTTACAAAATATTATGTAAAATGTAATAGAAATTACATAATACATAAGCAAAAATACATATATACTTAAAGTTTTCATACCAGTGTATCACGTCATCGACATCTTACTTGGATAGTATTGTTGCAGTCTTTAAAATGAATGATTTTCAATTTGGATTTAACGCTTATATTCACTTTGCACAACAGAGTACATGTATTTGTCGTGATATCTTTAAGAGAGTTGTAGTTATTCAGTGTTTGTCACCGCGGGCGGTGAATTAAGAAAGACACTCTTCGTTACGGGCATTGTAATTGAGTTATACGTGCAACAAAAAGAGATAGGACTAGGTATGGCATGTTGTAGCGCAATGAAAATAAGTTCTCATCATTAAGCAGTGACACTCAAACTTCTACGTTTATTTTTAAAACGATACAAATACATTTATAACATTATATTAAATGGTTTATAATTCTATCAAGTACATTATTACCTACCAACTGCTTACCTTTACTTATATTAAACTCATTAAGTTATGATTTTCATATGTAATACCATAAGTGCAAGGAAATTACTGGATAATTTAATGTCTAATCACGAGATAAAATCGACTACGCGGGCGAATGCTTGTGAGATTTATCAAAATTTACATTTCAAAAAACTAGAAACTGTATATTCATAATTTGGAATTTAACTGGCCAAAAATTATGGTTATCAATAGAATGGAATTAAAATTCTTAAATCAGAAGTTTAGAAAATCGCATTTGTACTCATAAATATGTTATTGATTATAGGTGTACTATCTAATACAAAGTATGTAATTAGATAACATCTGTAATAACGATTATTAGTGGCAGCATACATATTTAATGTAAATTCTAGGCGAATTGCATTCACATTTAGTTGCGATTGTACGTCTGTGTGTTCAATTTCAAAATGTCCGGAAAATTTTTAAGCTAACATTACCAAGAGTTTGTATTGAAAGGGTGCGAGAAAAAGACAACTATGGACCATTGCGTAACGTTGAGGCTGTGCAAGAACAGTCGAATCTTTAAAGATCAGTGTGCCTACGTTAAAGATGATTATCGAGGGTAAGAAACAGTACTTTTCGTTACCTAAAATGATCCAGAAACCCCGTAAAAAGTTTAAGACAGATAATTTACTTGAAAGTCTAACGGGCACACATGGAAAACATTAGCAGAAAAGGAGTTAATAGTAGCATATCTGCCAACCGTAATCAAAATATTGAATAATATAAGAATGGAAGAAGGTTGCAATCGGCGAGTGCTGTGCGAAAAAGGAATGTTGCATCTGCAAAATTACAGTACATCCATAATATAATATCATCATCAACTCTACCAACTGTGTTAGACGATACACCAAAAAGTGTAAAAAATGAAAATTAAATGATAAAATGTTCATCGTATTACTCGCCGGAACTCGAGATGGTTTTATTGAGAATAACAGTTTAATATCCGTCGTGCACTCCAAATTGTTTGTTTGCCACGATAACATAGATTCCACACCCTTTTAGAGGTTGCTATTTGCTCAGCTATTACCTAATTATCTTTAATTGTTATGAATAACGCAGCATACCACTCACGTGTTGTAGAAAGAATGCCATCTAGTTCATGGAAAAAAGAAGAGTTACAAAAGTGGTTAAAAATGAAAAATATTGCTTTAGCAGACACAGATTTTAGAATAGATCTTTTGAATATTGCTAAATAGCATAAATATGAAAAATGATATGTCGTGAACAACATCATTCGAGAACAAGGTCATTCATATTTAGATTACCACCATATAACTGTGAGTTCAATGCGATTGAAAATATTTGGGGAATTTGCATGTCATACTATGATCAGCGCATAGATAGACATGGTTGCTCCGATGACACTGTAATGCAAATGTGGGAAGAATCGTGGAAAAAATGCGATATGTGAAAAAAAAACTGTTTTGTTTACCGAAAAAATAATATTTGAGTGGTGGCTTCACGAAAAATCTCTTGATGTTACGGTAGAACCATTAATAATTTCGGTAAATGCTAGTGATTCAGAATACGTGGATAAAGAATGTTACAGCGTAGAATTAAAAGTTGTTAGGTAATAATGTACTAGATAGGACTATACACCATGTAATGTAATGTTATAAATGTATTCGTGTGGTTTTAAAAACAAACAATAGTAGTTTGAGTATCACTTCTTAACCATTTTAAGTGAAATTATTTTCATTGTGCTTTTCAACATGGTGTACCTAATCCTCGCTCTTTTTGTTACAGGTATAACTCGATTATAATGTCCGTAACGAAGAGTGGTGTTGTTCTTAATTCACCGTCCGCGGTGACAAGAACTGGGTAATTACAGCTTTCTAGCTTAAATGTCACGTGTTAGAACGACAAAGACATATCCTCTGTTGTGCAATGTAAATATAAGTGTTAGGTCCAAATTGAAAATCATTCATTTTAAAGTCTATATCCTATCGTTAGATAACAACAAGTATAGTGAAACATTGAAACCTGTAACGCGAGTCTATCACACAAAATACAGAATTGCGGATAAAGCATTGCGGAACGCGTTTTAGTAGCTAAGTTAATTGCGATAGTCATCCATGAGGACTAAACAACTCCCTTTATGTATGAATAGTATCCTAAAAGCAGGTCTTTATTTTTCTCGCAACGGTGCAAAGTAACTAACAAATTAAATTAAACATGTTATTAATTCATTAAAAGCATCATAACTACCGAAGAGTTTTACATCCTATGTACAAATGAATTTTTATTTAATTTATAAAATGTTAATTGGTTCCGACAGATGCAAAGCTTGCAAAAAGTGAAATATTGGAAAATAATTATTCTATTGAATTACTTTTTGAAATCCTTACTGTTTTATATACAGGATGACCATGAGTCAAAGTAAGCTTCTATATTTATTGTTGTATTGCATTTGAATTTGTGAACCGAGATCTATACGATCTACACCAACGAAAATGTCAAGCATCTTTATGCGCAATAACTACTAATGGTTTTTAGCCACTATGTGCCTCGTTCGCTTATTACAGAAGCGGGTAGCTGGTGAATTCACCGAAGACGCGTGGATTTGTTACAAGGCATGGAGTAACTAAAAGAAAGTTTCACAAACCTTACAACAAAATTCACAATCGATAAATAACGTCGCTGGCCCCAATGTAATCTGGACTTTCGGTAAATTTTATATGGGCTTAAGATGTTATCAATTCTTGGCCGATTTCCAGAAAACAAGAAGAACAGGAAAATAAATAACTCAATTTGAATTTATAAATTACGTTAAATTTAATGAGCCTAATTAGTACAAAGATAATTAATACCCGATGCTTAAATAAATTTTGGAAACGGAAAAGCTTAGTAATAAAAATATTGATGACATTTTGTATATTTATGCCATAAAACAAACCATTGAAATGTTTATTGTATGTAATTCAATTGTCAATAACCGTAATAAGGTTATAAGTAAACCTACTTTTAAAGCATTAAAGTTCGGTAGCTGATAAGGAAATATTACTTTGTGTATTATCTTCAAAATAAATAACATAAACGTACTTTTCAATTTCCAATAATATGTTGAATCAATCCAACTGAACTCGAAATAGTAAACCAATCATCGTTAGTCAAATTTGGAAAACGTGAAAGGTCGTCGGAATTAATATCAACGTTACTAAATATCTTATGACTGACGCTGGTGCGAAATCTGATTTCTCAAATGGTTTTCACTTGACTGAATCTGATGTGTAATTCAAACCCGTTATGAGGGGTGCAAATTTTTGTAATTATCTATGGCTCCTTTACAACACCGTAGAACGATTTTGACTGGGAGGCTTTAACCCAGCACAATCAATAAAGTATAACCCAGCAGCTAGCGAAGTAGTGAGAGCATTTGGGATTCGTGGCCAAAAGATTTATCATTTGTACTGGACTAGTATATACGTTGATAGGAGTGAGTCTTTTTAATAGTAATAGTAGGTTCCATGAATTTTCTAAAATACAATCCTTGAATATTCAAGCTGAAAGAAATTTTAATTAGCACATATATAAAAAACACATAAATCAAAACAAGAAATAAGGTATTCAGTAATTAAAAATTTATTTATTTCCTAAACAAAAAAAAGAAATCAGATTTTAAGTTACTTATTGTTTTATTCAATAACACATAAATTATTGTAAACTATAAATTTCTACCATGGATATTAATTTAGAAAACAAGACATAAAAAATAGATTACCGAAATTGTAATTCTGCAGAAAGCAGAAACGCATGAAAGTTATGTTTATCCTTGGCCCCAAGAGTTTGTGCTATGTGCTAAAATACTGTAAACAGACCGACCTTAAGTGAAACTGTCTGTGTTTAAAGTTAATAAGAAATAAGAAAATAAGAAAATTAAATACTCGGTGCACAAAGTCCCTACCCTAAATGAAAGAAAAATATAAATAAAATAGAATGTATGTTATACATAATTCTAACGGACAGTTACAAGATCAGCGCTACAAGAGTCACCGCCATATTTTGTAAATGTAAATTGACAGATCAAATAAGTAAACAATGGTTAACAGTTTACTAAATAATTTTGCTGTATTATCGAATATATATATATATATATATATATATATATATATATATATAATTTCATAAATTGATCTATACTATCGCACCTTAGCCATTTCTATTACGCTTGTACATAGTACAAATTAAAATCATCAATTTTTTCGTTTGTAAGCCTTCACCTAAAATTTAATCTATTATCTAATAATATATGTGTCTGTAATATTAAACTATTTTATTATCCTTATTGAAGTTGCTTGAAAATACATTAATATATTTAAAAAAATTGTGAAAATCCGCATCGTATTGCATTTCTTTTTAACCTAGATGTATTTATTTTAAATACCGTAAAACTGCTGATGTCTAACATTTGCGCAAGTCGTCTGAATTTCCTGTGTTTTTCAAATGTCAAACTACGAAGCGTTTTAATAAAAGGCGTAAATCTCATGTTAGATAGAAAACCACAGAGACTTAAATCACTAAAACAAGTTTTAATTATATCGCCCTCAATTTAAACAAAATGTTCTATAAAGATCGGATTGGAAATGCTGAGAAGAGGATTAAACAAGAATCGTCCACTTTTTTCAAATATGTACCGCTTATCCTAAATCTAATTTATTATTCAATGCGATGTGTTATAATGATAACGTTATTGTCTCCATTACTTTTAATCATTTAGATTCACATGTTTTAGAAGTGAAATCAAATTGGACGAGTACTGAAAGTAATAGTAAGACGAATGACTTCAACATATCTTACATTACAATCCTTTGTTTAACAAAGCCTGTTATTTCCTATAACAAATTGTTTCCAGATATATGTAAAAAACCAATAATAACTCTCGTACATAATATATGGTGATGCAAGCCAGTGATTTTATGCAAATGCATATTTTTTAAAATAAATATTATCAACTCTCAGTTTCGCATATCTAAGCAAATTGAATTTAATTAAGCCAATTAATTTTTGCATGTTTTACATATTTTAAGATTTTTGTGCATAAAATGTTATCAAGAGCACATTTAAGCATATAAGCTTCAAAATGAAAAAATGCATTTATTTCACTTTATAGGGTGGTGCCACGGCGTACTCTATACCAGGCGGGAATATAGGAATCGGACATGTGACGTCACTAGACCTAGAATGTTAATGAAATGCATGCAGTAGCATGTAGAAATCGCGGAGTTTTAGGCTTGACCAACAATTCTAATAAAATCTGTCGGAATATGATTCGCATGTGCCATGTACCGGATTCTCGAAACACCTGTCATAGTACTTCTTTGTTTAATGTTACAAAATATTGCATTGTATGATTATAAAAATTACAAAACCTCTATAAAATAATTGTGAGCGTCAAAATAATTTAATATTATAACGATAATTTAAAACATTGCAATAAAAGTCCAATTAATGGTTGTGTTTATTGAAATTGCAGTTACATATATGTTTATTAAACAAAAAATACATGGATATTTTACTAATTTTTTGCACTTCGTGGATTAAAAGTACTATTTGGTTCCCCCATTTCGGGGACTGAAGTGTTACTTTTAATCTCGAGGGATTAAAAAATAATTTAATCTTGTTATGGCATTGAAACATCTGGGATTTTAAAAATAAATCATAAATTTCATTAGCCTTCAATAGCGTAGCTTCTTTGTCAAAGTGACTTTTCTAATAATTTAAATTTATCACAGATGTAATATTTTAATTTTCAGAAAATAATATAATTATTTCTATTATTACTCCACAAAGTGCAAAAAATAGTGTAGATACCACGAGATTGAAGTTCCTTAATCCCTCGGGCTAAAGCCCTCGACCAACAAACTCTATTCGCGGGATTAAATGAGTCACATCAATCCCTTGTTATCTAATATACTATTACGAAATATGGTTAATTGATAATAGGAATAGGATTACCAGTTATTTACTATAATTACTATCAGTTAAATGTAGCAATATAATATCCATGATGCAATTTGTTTGCAATGCACGAAATATTGTTTTATCTAACTATAAAAAATTAAGAAATAAAAATGAAAATTAAAAACATTGAAATGAATTCCCGACTTTTTAGTATTCGTGTTGCATTAGTGTCAATTACAGTTAAACAAGTAAATTATAGCAGTTACACTTAAACATTTAGTATCACTTTTACATTAGAGATAAAGAATAACATGGATCGTTCAATTCTACTAAGATTTTTTTGTTTGGATTGTTATTATTAAAAAATATAATTTCCGATCATTTGAGACCTGAGTTTTGGTTTTTAGTCGTTAAAAACAAGGAAATCTGTCCGTTTCTCAATACTTTCCGTGCGGAAATCGACCTACTGACGTCATGGTCGGAGCTGAAATTGGGGGCTATATTCCCTCTTGGTACAAAGGTACACCGTGGTTGTGCATAAATTTTTACATTGATTTTCCGTTATTTTCAGTAACTTAATACACACAAATTCTAAGAATAGTATCTAAATTCCCATTGTTGGACATCCTAAGCTATTTAAAGAATATCGTAAATAAGTTTGTACATGAATGAATCTAGTAAATTATTTACAAAACCTTTCTAAGAAATGAGTCACTGCAACTACACAATACAGATTTTCTTGTCTGCTTTTATAAAGCAGTACGTACTTTGTACTAAATACTTTCCTTAGAACTGAACTCATTATGTCAACCAATTTTAGATTCAGTGTCCAAATTACGCGTGGCACAATTTAAAATGCCGAAAGACAGTTCTTTAATTCATTTGTGGATAAAGAATTTTCCAGAACTTTTTTTAAACAACAAAGAAATTTTTTATAAGGGGTGCAGTAAAGTGGTAAGTTTATAATACCATCTATATATTTTTTTAGTTATACTTTCCTTCGAAGTATAAAAAAAAAACTAAGTGATGTTTTATTGCTATAGATTGGATCTGATAAAAAATTTCAAGTGATTCAACACACAAAGATCGCTTCGCATCAAGCCAACTGTAAAAAAACTAAGCTGGAATTGCATCTGCAGGAATCTTTTGCTACCTACACGAAGCTGAATCTTCAAGAGGAATTCAATTTTGAATTGTGTAATGCTCTAATTAGTCCTAATATACCTCTTACAAAAGTATGGAATCCGAGTTTTAAATTATTCTTGGAAAAATACACAAACAAACGTGTGCAACGTTAAAACAATTAATTCAATTCGAGATGTAATGGGAAATAATTTTATATATCTTTCTGTGGATGAAACTACTGATAGCTGCGGACGGTATATTGCAAATTTAATTGTTCCAGTTTTAAATTGTGAAAAACCTTGTACAGGATATTTAATTAACTCAAAAAAACTCGAAAAAACTGACGGTGTTACAGTTGCTAAATTTTTAAGTGAAAGTTTAGCATTTTTTTCTACCGGAAGCAATTCCCGTCCAAACAATCCTTTTAATGCTCCATATATGCTAAAAGGGGGACAAAACTTGAAACTATTCTACCCAAATTTAATACACACAACTTGTTTAGCGCATGAGCTACCACCTAGAGTACAGCGGTTTAAAGAAAAGTTGGCTGGTATTCCTTTACCACCAAAACCAGTTATAACGAGATGGGGTACTTGGTTGGATGCTGCGATGTACTATGCAAATAATTTTAATGGTGTAAAAGATAATTTTGGATAGTGCAATTAAAGAGTGAAATATTTTATTGAAGAACAAAGACCAGCCACATCATTTGCAATTTATTAAAGCTAATTATGGCTTTGTTAGTACGACTCTTGTACAATTGCAAGCAGCAGAAGTTTCGTTAACAGAATCATTGGAAAAAATTGAAAAATTTCAAAGTTTAATTAAAGCCGTTAAATGTGATATTCGCAAACGAATAGCAAAAAAATTAGAAGACGTTTTAAATGAAAACGAAGGGTTTAAGACTCTTACCCAAGTATGTGATATTTTAAAAGTTCAGTTTGGTACGAGTCAATTACTATAAATCCAGACATTATTAGTAACAGCCCAATTACGTCAGTTGACGTAGAAAGAAGTTTTTCGGTCTATAAAAATATTTGAACAGACAATAATACTCATTTGTGATCATCTGAAAATCCTATATTATCGGGGAAAGAAACTCTTAAAATAAATTTTGTGTAGATGCTTTAAAGATAAACAGATTGCTTACCATGTCTACGAAGAAAATTCAAAGGCCGACATGTATCCTAATATTTTGCGAACGGTTACGGCAGATTTTCTGGGCGATATACCAGAAAGTGTTCGTACTAATTAGACTGGACCCCACATTACTGTCATAATCTCATCGATCAACAGCTGACTCAAATGTTTGAAGATAGATGAATAAGATGTCTAGGACCGTGGCCAGTGAGTTCCCCCGACCTCACGCCATTAGATTTTGACGTTTAGGGAGTAATGAAGCAAAGAGTTTATTCTACTCCCGTGGTTTTAAGAGAGGATTTGATTGCACAAATACAAATGGTCTTCCATGAATTACCTGTAAATGAAATAACAAAAGCAACTGCTCATGAAGATCGTATTGAGCACTTACGAATTTTTTAATACATTTTTAGTTAGTAAATCACATTGTAAGGACATTGTCTAAGTGGGCCGTCTTAAAGCATTTTGGCTGAGTGTAGTGCGATTACGATCTCGTTTCATAAAAGCACAGGGACGTAGGTACTACTTTTCACTATTTCAAGATAGATATTTTTTGATCACTGTGAATAACTCTTTTTACCTTCCAACCTGTAGGTATAGAAGGTTATGCAATCGACTGTTTTTTGATTATTGCTAATTCGACTTATTAACTCATTTTACTACGTTTGGCCAAGTTTCCCCAAGATAGGAGATCACGTCTGTGTATTCGTGCATGCGTGCGCGTACCTGTATGTGTGTGTGTGTGTGCACCTGTGCGCGTGCGTGGGTAAGTAAGCATGTGAGTGTGGGTACGTGCGTGTGTGTATCTCTCTGTGCGTGCGTGTGTGTGTGTCGGTGTATCGGGGTATCGGTGTATCGGTGTCAACGTGTCGGCGCGTCGGCGTGTTGGCACCTCGGCGCGTCGGCGTGTAGGTGTGGGTGTGTGGGTAGGGGTGTGGGTGTGTGTGTCGGTGTGCGTGTACATGTGCACGTGCGTGCGCGTC
>JARFJB010002396.1:4280000-4310000 GCA_036346205.1 Vesta saturnalis
TCTGCGTGTTCTTGCGTGTCTGCGTGTCTGCGTGTCTGCGTGTCTGCGTGTCTGCGTGTCTGCGTGTCTGCGTGTCTGTGTTGTGTGTCTGCGTGTCTGCGTGTCTGCGTGTCTGCGTGTCTGCGTGTCTGCGTGTCTGCGTGTCTGCG
Organism: Vesta saturnalis; assembly: GCA_036346205.1. Taxonomy (NCBI): domain Eukaryota; kingdom Metazoa; phylum Arthropoda; class Insecta; order Coleoptera; family Lampyridae; genus Vesta; species Vesta saturnalis. The sequence continues at coordinate 4,280,150 of JARFJB010002396.1, forward strand.
TGTCTGGTGTCTGCGTGTCTGCGTGTCTGCGTGTCTGCGTGTCTGCGTGTCTGCGTGTCTGCGTGTCTGCGTGTCTGTGTTGGTGTCTGTGTGTCTGTGTGTTGTGTTGTGTTCTGTGTCTGTGTGTCTGTGTGTCCTGTGTCTGTGTTCTGTGTGTCTTGTTTGTGTCTGTGTGTCTGTGTGTCTGTGTGTCTTGTGTCTGTGTGTCTGTGTGTCTGTGTGTCTGTGTGTCTTGTGTCTTGTGTGTCTGTGTGTCTTGTGTGTCTGTGTGTCTGTGTGTCTGTGTGTCTGTGTGTCTGTGTCGTCTGTGTGTCTGTGTGTCTGGTGTCTGTGTGTCTGTGTGTCTGTGTGTCTGTGTCTGTGTGTCTGTCGGTGTCTTGTGTGTCTGTGTTGTTGCGTGTCTGGTGTCTGGTGTCTGTGTGTCTGCGTGTTCTGCGTGTCTTGCGTGTCTGCGTGTCTGCGTGTCTGCGTGTCTGGTGTCTGGTGTCTGGTGTCTGCGTGTCTGGTGTCTGTGTCTCGTGTTCTGGTGTCGTGCGTGTCTGGTTGTCTGGTGTCTGCGTGTCTTGTCGTGTCTGTGTGTCTGTGTCTGGTGTCTGTGTGTCTGTGTGTCTGTCTGTGTCTGTGTTGTGTGTCTGTGTGTTGTGTCTGTGTGTCTTGTTTGTGTCTGTGTGCTGGTGTCTGTGTCTGTGTGTCTGGTGTCTGTGTGTCTGTGTCTGTTGTCTGTGTGTCTGTGTGTCTGTGTGTCTGTGTGTCTGTGTGTCTGGTGTGTTCTTGTGTCTTGTGTCTGTGTGTCTGTGTTGTGTTTGTGTGTCTGTGTGTCTGTGTGTCTGTGTCTGCGTGTCTGTGTGTCTGTGTCTGCGTGTCTGCGTGTCTGCGTGTCTGCGTGTCTGCGTGTCTGGTGTCTGGTGTCTGCGTGTCTGGTGTCGTGTCTGTGTGTCTGGTGTCTGGTGTCTTGTCTCGTGTCTGGTGTCTGGTGTCTGTGTGTCTGGTGTCTCGTGTCTGGTGTCTGGTGTCTGTGTCTGTGTCTGTGTTCTGTGTGTTGTGTCTGTGTCTTGTGTCTGTGTGTCTGTGTGTCTGCGTGTCTGTGTTTTGTGTGTCTGTTTGTGTCTGCGTGTCTGCGTGTCTGCGTGTCTGCGTGTCTGCGTGTCTGCGTGTCTGCGTGTCTCGTGTCTGCGTGTCTGCGTGTCTGGGTGTCTGCGTGTCTGCGTGTCTGCGGTCTGCGTGTCTGCGTGTCTGCGTGTCTGTGTGTCTGTGTTGTGTGTCTGTGTGTATGTGTGTCTGTATGTCTGTGTGTTCCTGTGTGTCTGTGTGTCTGTGTGTCTGTGTGTCTGTGTGTTGTCGTCTGTGTCTGTGTGTCTGTGTGTCTGTGTGTCTGTGTGCTGTGTGTCTGTGTGTCTGTGTGTCTTGTGTCTGGTGTCTGTGTGTCTTGTGTGTCTGTGTGTCTGTGTGTCTGTGTGTCTGTGTGTTCTGGTGTCTGGTGTCTGGTCTGTGTGTGTGTGTCTGGTGTCTGGTTGTCTCGTGTCTGGTGTCTGGTGTCTGGTGTTGGTCTGCGTGTCTGGTTGTCTGGTTCTTGGTGTCTGCGTGCGTGTCTGCGGTGTCTGGTGTCGGTGTCTGGTGTCTGGTGTCTGGTGTCTGGTTGGTCTGGTGTCTGGTGTCTGGGTCTGGTGTCTGGTGTTGTGTGTGTCTGTGTCTTGTGTCTTGTGTCTGTGTGTCTGTGTGTCTGTGTCTGTGTGTCTGTGTGTCTGTGTGTTTGTGTCTTGTGTCTGTGTGTCTGTGTGCTGTGTGTCTGTGTGTCTGTGTGTCTGTGTGTCTGTGTGTCTGTGTTGTGTGTCTGTGTGTTGTGTGTCTGTGTGTCTGTGTGTCTGGTGTCTGGGGTGTTTGGTTGTTTTCGTGTCTGGTGTCTGGTGTCTGGTGTCTGGTGTCTGGTGTCTGGTGTCTGGTGTCTGGTGTCTGTGTTGGTGTCTGCGTGTCTCGTGTCTGGTTTGGTGTTCGTGTCTGCGTGTCTGGTGTTGGTGTCTCGTGTCTGCGTGTCTGCGTGTCTGGTGTCTGTGTTGTGTGTCTCGTTCTGCGTGTCTGGTGTCTGCGTTCTGCGTGTCTGCGTGTCTTGTGTCTGTGTGTCTTGTGTCTGTGTGTCTGTGTGTATGTGCGTCTTGTCTTGTGTCTGTGTGTCTGTGTGTCTGTGTGTCTGTGTGTCTTTGTGTCTGTGTGTCTGTGTGTCTGTGTGTTGTGTCTGTGTGTCTGTGTGTCTGTGTGCCTGTGTGGTTGTCTGTATGTCTTGTGTTTGTGCCTGTGTGTCTTGTGTTGTGTGTCTTGTGTCTGTGTGTTTGGTTTGGTCTGTGTCTTGTGTGTGTCTGTGTGTCTGTGTGTCTGTGTGTCTTGTGTCTTGTGCCTGTGTTCTTGTGTCTTGTGTCTGGTGTCTGGTGTCTGGTGTCTCGTGTCTGGTGTCTGGTGTCTGGTGTCTGGTGTCTGTGTGTCTGTGTGTCTGTGTCTGTGTGTCTGTGTTGTGTGTCTTGTGTCTTGTGTCTTGTGTCTGTGTCTTGTGTGTCTGTGTTGTTGTCTGTGTGTTGTGGTCTGTGGGTCTTGTGTCTGTGTGTCTGTGTCTGGTGTCTGTGTGTTGTGTCTGTGTTTGTGGTCTGTGGTCTTGTGTCGTGTCTGTGTGTCTGTGTTGTGTCTGTGTGTCTGTGTCTGTGTGTCTGTGTGTCTGTGTGTCGTGTTCTGGTGTCTGGTGCCTGGTGTCTCTGTTGGTGTCTGGTGTCTGGTGTCTGGTGTCTGTTGTGTTGGTGTCTGCGTGTCTGCGTGTCTGCGTTCTCTGCGTGTCTGTGTTCTGTGTTGTGTTGTGTGTCTGTGTTGTTTCTGTGTTTTTCTGTGTGTCTGTGTGTCTGTGTCTTTTTGTGTGTCTGTGTTGTTGTGTGTTCTGTGTCTGTGTGTCTGTGTGTCTGTGTCCTTGTGTCTGTGTGTCTGTGTTCTGTGTCTGTGTGTTTCTTGCCGTGTCTGCGTGTCTGGGCGTGTCTTGGGCGTGTCTGGGCGTGTTCTGTTTTGTGTCTGTGTTTGTCTTGTGTGTCTGTGTCTGTGTCTGTGTGTCTGTGTTTGTGTCTGTGTCTCTGTGTGTCTGTTTGTTGTTGTGTGTCTGTGTGTCTGTGTCTGGTGTGTCTGGTGTCTGGTGTCTGTGTGTTGGTGTGTCTGTGTTTGTGTCTGTGTTGTGTCTGTGGTCTGTTCTGTGTGTCTGTTGTCTTGTGTCTGTGTTTGTGTTGTTTCTGTGTGTCTGTGTTCTGTGTGTCTGTGTCTGTGTTGTTCTGTGTTTGTTCTGTGTCTGTGGTCTGTGTGTCTTGTCTTGTGTTGTTGTGTTTTGTGTGTCTGTGTCTGTGTTCTGTGTTGTGTGTCGTGTGTCTGTGTGTGTTGTGTCGTGTGTCGTGTGTCCGTGTGTCGTGTGTCTGTGTTTCCCGTGTGTCTGTGTGTCTGTGTTCCTGTGTCTGTGTGTCTGTGTGTCGTGTTCGTGTGTCTGTGTTTGTTTGTGTCTGTTGTTGTTTCTGTTGTCTGTGTGTCTGTTGTCGTGTTGTGTTGTGTGTTGTGTGTTGTTGTTGTGTGTGTGTGTGTGTGTGTGTGTCCTGTGTCCTGTGTTTGTGTGTGTGTGTTTTGTGTGTGTGTGTGTTTTGTGTGTGTTTGTGTGTGTGTGTGTGTGTGTGTGTTGTGGTGTGTGTGTGTGTGTGTGTGTGTGTTGGTTGTGTGTGTGTGTGTGTGTGTGTGTGTGTGTGTGTGTGTGTGTGTGTGTGTGTGTGTGTTTGTGTTGTATGTTATTGTTGTGTTGTGTTATTGTTTGTGTTGTTTTTTGTGTGTTATTGTGTTGTATGTGTGTGTGTGTTGTTTAAATGTGGTGTTGTTGTGTGTGTGTTTCGCGCACGCGTGCTTGTGGTTTGTATCTTGGGTTGTGTTTTGGCAAAATATCTTATTCGCTAACTATGTACAAACCCGAACTTTATGAATTTATCAAGCTCCATAAAATCGCAGCATATTACCTACAAATTGTCAGAAGAGCACGGTCGTGCAGTTTTACGACTGCCTCCATATCAACGGAATTTAAATCCAATCAAGAAAATTTGGGGAATGTGGAAGGTGATGTGGGAAACACTACATTTTAACTCAACAATGCCAAAATTGTAACGAAAAATTCATTTGTGAAAGAGATTCAAAGGTCGAAAAAACTAATCGAATTAGTACTTTGAAATAATTCTAATGGGTGGTCACCGTGACACACCCTGTATAAAAATATACTTGGACATTTTTACGTAAATGATATATTTTTAATGTACCGGCTTACAAAAGCAGAAAAGTTTCGACATTTTAGAAACGACATAGTTTCACCAATGTTCGACCAAACTATTCACCTATTACCCCAGTTTAATAATTCTCTAGATATCTATCCAGATATATATTTAGATACATCTTTTGGAAGGGACTGTGCTTAGCAAGTTTTACCATAATCTTAACAGACCCATGAGTTATGGTTACTGTTAAATTCAAAACTGTTTAAAACGTTTAACCTACAGGAACATGCTTATGTGGAATATCTTTTAGTTATTGTATAATTATAATTAACTCTTATTTTTTCGTAGCCATTATTCTTAAACGCCTGATTGATGGTTATTGTGTCTCTATTATTTCCTTGTTATTCTTTGATGTTATAGATTTTGTTTTACTACATTGATTTAACAAACTCCCTCTCAAAATAACACGGTGTGCTATTTACAAAAGCACACTGTAACGTCAATTCTCTGCTATTGTTACCTTAATTTGTTTTAAATTTTTGGCTATCGTTACCTTAATTAAGTTTCGATATTTTTTTGTATAATTATTGATAAATATATTTACATTACATTCTCATCTTTAAGCATTTTTTTTTCTTTCAATAATTAAATTTTTACATATGTCAATATTTTCTCGTCAGTCTACATAATTACGAACGTCCTTGTATATTTTAAACATCTATTTTTGTTGTTTTATGCGCATACGCGTATTGAACACGCTTAATTCATTTCCTTTCTGTTTCTTCTATCGTTCCGTAAAGTTTAGTACGTTATCTATTTTAAGTTTTGCTTCCCTTTTATAAGGTATGTAAGGCTTTTAATTACATTTTTGTAAATATTGTATTTAATAGGGTAATCCCTTGGCGGTGGCAAGTCCCTGGAATTGGGAAGGTCCCCAGTATGGTAATAATGCATGACGGCACGGAAAATGCATAAAATGGCGCATGATAAAGCATGCCATCTTCACGAGTATAAATGGAGGTACTTTTGTTTTGCATAAATCACACATGATGTTATATATATTCTGCATTCGTCGTCAATATCTGCCGCTTTAGTCGTTCGAATCTGCGTTCGTTGTTTAATCTACATTTCCATTATTGTAGGTAGAAAATTTTATGAAAATTACTTACGTTAGTGTATGCTACAGTTCGTATTTGTACGTTGAACACAAATGGAAATTACCTTTACACTATCGCATGTTTGTCTTGTGAGTAGAAATTCAAATTCTCAAGTTACAGTTCATTTTAAGACGAGATTACTATATTTATTTTGTACAAGTAAGTACTTATCCTTTTAGTGTTTAAGTAAATAAGAAATCAGTGTAGTTTTGTTTTGATACGGTTATAAAAGAACAGCTGATTTCTAAAATAGAAACATTTGAGTTCATAACTTAACATAACGCACGTAATATTTGTTGACATGGGTCAGTTTTGAGTTTTAAGTAAAAGTAGATGATAAGCTTATATAATTGCATTGATTTAGTAATTATTTAAAATCGTAAATCGTTACGAAAAATATAGTTTGAGTTATTTGATGCCGAAATTTTTCAGACATTTTGTTTTACTTAAATATACATATAACTACACTTGTGTATTGTTATTTCGATTACCTATGTTAATAAGGTACAACTTTCTCAATTTTTGTTGTATTTTAATTATTAAACCTATAAACTGAGTGGTGTCCAAAATGCTTTACTGATTACACATACGGATGTATCTCTTCATCCCTCACACCTGAAAATCAGTGAGTTCTCAATTGCAGTAAGTTTTATAAGCTTGTACTTCACTGAGCTAGAGCGTAGTGTAATTTACCTGTTGTAATCAATAAAAATCAAAAACAACCTAATTTTGTATTTGTTATAATACCGATTGTCTCGGTTTAATCATCTGTCCTGTGTATTTCAAAATATTTCTAAAAGTTTAGTACTGAGAATCATAAAAAATTGTTGAAGCTTTTATAATAAATAATACTTTAAGAAGACCTAAATCTAAATCAATCTAAATCAATTGCTTTAGACTTAAACTTTTATTGCCAGTAAAAATGAATTGGAGGTCGGTTTTCGAAAACTTCTGGGAAGAAACAAATAAGGTTTTACGGTTCAGCATAACTGTGGACAAGGAGGAAAATAGTATAAAATTCACATACTCCTATAATGATTATTTCTAATTATGGTTTGTAAATAACTATTTCACGCTTTCACTGTAATTTTTGGAACAAATTAAAAATGAGGTTTGTAATGTAATATGAATCCCATTTGAATTTAGAAATTTTTCTTTACATTTAGAAGAATGAAATTTTAATTGCGCTTTATAGATTGCATAGATTTGGTTGAATTTTATCGGCTATTTGAAACCGCTTTAAAAAAGTCATTTCTATCACGTATCACTGTTCTTTTCAACGGTCAAAACGAAGTGAGATTTTTTGTATAACAAAGATAATAGAATCCGAAAAATAAAAAAAATATGGCTCCATTAAAAAACATTGACGATCGTTACACAGAAAAAAAATTGTCCATCATATTATGTATTGTGGATCTTAAGACATTTAATGTGTTTTTAGAAATTTGGAAATCAGATAACAATCAAGAATACTACAGCGGTGGGAGTTTTTTGTGGACCACTCTGTATGTATTGGTTTGCTTTACATCATCATTGTGATCGGTTAGCATATACACGGTTCAAAATAATTTGGAGAAATTATCTAGGCATATCAGGCCAGATCGCAAAAATTATGTAATTAATTTGAATAAAAGATTTTAAATAATGCAGTGTATTTAAGAGTGCATTTTTGAAAAATTCTAGAAACTATAAAGGGACCTGATGTAATTCTGTCGGTGTGAAAGTTAAATTAAAATTTTAATTTATGAACGATTTAGTTGGCCTGAATAAATAAAGAATTTGAGATTATATACAAGCAGTGCGATGTAGGGTAAGGTATTACTTGAGATTTTAAGTTTGATCGGTTTTTGAGGTTTTCAAAGAAAATGATCATCGAAAATTTCGGTATCGATTCGTAAATTTAATGTGCGTCGTGGTTACCGGGAATTTGGTTTGTTGATTGATTTTATCTAACGATTGAGTAGATAGTTCTTTCGAAAAAATTTGCTTGTTAAAACGATTTTTAAAGCGAAGTTGAGGATTATGTGGAGTGTGTTTACAGTTCGATACATGTTTATTTATAACAAAAAAAAATAAAAGTGCACCTATAATAAAAAATTAATTTGGAGGTGACCTAAAATTTATAATATCGAAGGAAGAAATAAAATTTCAAAGGTAGTTTTATAAGCTTACTTTTCACAGACAAATTAAAATACCTAGTGTAAGTTGAGAGCTTTTTTCTTTACCAAGAGGTTATCAGAGATAAATCTACAGCTATAAATTAGATTTGCGTTTGTTAGGTACCAGTTAAAATACGAAAAAAACGATAAACTTGTATTTTAATACCGTATGTGAAATGAAAGAATAAATCAAAATAGTGGTTGCTGTTTACCTTTAGCATGAGTGGAATTAGTGACACAAATTAGTACATAAATGTAATTGTTCGTAAAGCTTTGCAGTAATAAAACTAATTGTTAATAAGAACCTTAAACAACACACAAAGTATAATTGCCCGTGAAAATCAGGAACACTGGATCTATGGTAGTACCTGTAACATATAAAAGATAATAAAAAATAACATAACATAATGAAACTAATTGATAATAAGAATCTTAAAACAACACACACAGTACGGGTGTATGGCGCATGAACCGACAAAATATTTGGGGGGATTGGGGGCGTCTTTTACTAGTTTTCGCTCATACCCCCAATGGCCTAGGTGTCACGGTAGTTGAGATATGATTTTTTGTAGTTATTTTTCAAAAATACCCGGAGTCTGTCCTCAAAATCATCATTACTTTTTTATTTGTATCTGTAATTGGATAAAATAACTTTTGCTATGTTGTGTAATATATTTTTTATCTAAATAAATCTTTATTTGATACAATTGGTTTCAAAAAAATTACTTATAAGCTTTCAAAGTTTAAAAAAATTAAAATTAAAATTTTTAAATTCATTGCAAAAAAAATAAAAGTTATTATGAACTTAGCTTTATTTAAAAAAGTTCTCTAGCTTATACTCTTTTTAACGGTATGCTTCATGTCATAGAAATAATTTGTTTGGTAATCCAAATAAGAAGTAGTTGTTTTGCCTGGGTCTGGAATAAGAAAATACTTTGTATGATTATGATTTTTTTTATTGAACTTTAATTACAGTAACTGCTCAAATTGGCATCCTCTACTCCGTATGCATGCACGGCACCTTTTCCTAATTTGAACGGTTGTTATATGGAGTACTTCAAGTTAAGGACTAAATACGGTTAATTTTTAAGGTTATGAAAGATTGTAGGAGCGCAACGGGGCACTTTATTGCGGTCTTTAATAAGCATAATGGTTTATGGTGTTACTGAAGAAAGTGGCAGTAGAATTTGATGTAACAGAAAATAGAAGGAGGCCGGTAGCTTAGTGGCTAGAGGTGGGCGGGCGTGATATCAATTGGCATGCAGGATAATTCGTAAAACAATTCACAGTTATAAATTAAACGCCAGTTTTTTGAAAAAATCTAAGCAATAAATGCTACTATTCACAGCAAAGTTAAAACGAACTAAAAACTTTTTTCTCGCCCAATGAACAAAATAAAAGGATTGGTGCTTCCTAAAAACTTCAAAACGCAATTAAAATAAAATGTTATTTTTAATTTTGTTTTTTATCAGTATTTTTCTTAAGAAAGACTAGCAAAGTAATCAAAGAGTGAAATCTCTCATAAACTGTTAACGTTAAAAGCTTTTATCAACATCAAAAAAAAATTCTTTCATCCACTCGTAGCAATAGATCTACAACAATGCAAAAATGTAAACGTGATGTTACACAACTGATACTGATAGAAATATGCTTTATAGCAGTTTGGTAAGTTCTCCCACAATAGCTATAGTAGAAGTAGTAGAGTAACAACTGTGGGACCTCAATTTTTTTTTTCATATCGCTACAATGCAGCAAATCACTAATTGGAAGTTTTAGTAGTGCAAAACTGTGCAACGAACCAATTAAAGCATAAGACGCTCTTTATTTTTTTTTTGTATTTTGTTTCAAAGAAATAATTTGAAAAGATATGGCTTTGGAACTTTGAATTAGTTTGCATAAAATGTAATATTGATGCAATTACACGGCTTTACCAAATGGTTGAGCTTTTATAGTTAGGGCTAACTTCCTAATTGAGGCGTAATTCTTATATATTGAGGGGGTACAGAACAGTAATCTAACACCACAATTTTTTGTCGAATTTGAGGTAGGAAGGGGAAACTTAACAGGGTGTAGAATAGATTTTCGAGCATCTGTGAAGAAGTACCATTGAAAATTGTAGTAGTGCACAGTGGTGCAGTATACATTCAGCCGACAGAAAAAAATAAACTTAATTGTATAGAAGCGGGAAGGGGATAGGGTCCGAGAGCGCAATTTGTTGAAAACTTGGCAGCCCAAAACGGTGCAAAAGAAACAGTATGCGTGGATGGGAGCGCAGAACGAGTGCAATTCAACAACATAACAATGTTCAATAAACTAAATGTGGAGGAGGGCCAGTTAGTAATATTCGCAATCGATTATCGGACGTTTTCTAGTAAGTACAACTTTTAGTGATGCAGAATGGTGCAATACATGTGCAATCTATAGGTAAAGAAAAAACTTATGAGGCTAGGGTCAACAAACGTAATTTATTCCGAGCGAAAGTGTAAAGTGTAAACGTAGCAAGTTGGTGTTAGTACAAAAAAATGTATACTCCCTAGTAAAAAAATTTTAACATCATTTTGAATTATTGGAGCAAATTAATATCCATGTTAATTTCCCAAATATCTCATGCTAGCTACGTAGAATTGAACTCATAGGGACGTAAAGATATGTTTACGGTACAGTTAAAATTGTACTTCATTCTATTGAAAACCACGAAAACCCAAAAGAGAAAAGGATATTTAATATTCTACCCTACTCTGCTCTATTATTTATAGAGTATTCAAAATACAAATTGAAAGTGTTTCACAAATACTTCTTTGATTAGCGTTTCACGGCATAGTAATAATTGTGACACTAAATGTAATTTTCATATATGACCTTTCTATGCATACATCATATGGTTAACTAAGAGTAACGCCGAGAAGGCGTTGTAAATTCAAATTTGTATCGTAACATAATTCGCACTAAAATATAACTGTCCTGTCAAATAAGCTTACCTTATTTTTTATTTACCTGCTTTTTCTGCGCATTTGCGTTGCCTTTTTGACTATTACTCGAGGTAAAATTTTTATTTATGTCTTTAATAAAATTAATAATAATTTTTAAATTACACATTTACTTTTGAACTTATTCGTTCATAACGAAACTTATAATAATGTAGATGATTAGTTTCATTATCATTCCTATTATTATTATTGTGCGAATAAACCTCTGGTAATTATTATTATTTAATTACGTTTTTCTGGACCGCATAGCTTAGAAATTTATGAAAAATTGTATAAACCAAATCACCAACATTGGTTATATTTTTATATGCGATGTGTGGCGTGCGTAATTTAATTTATTTTATTTTGCCACCATAATGTTCTTTATAGGCCTCCAAATGCGGGCGTAATGTGGTCTTTATAGCACGGAAATGTCATTGATGCTAAGCAGCATGATTGACAGCAAACACATGACATGATATATAATAGCAATATCACAGTATCTTAGTAACAACAAATTAGCCTACTGTCGACTTTATTTCACTGCATTTGCATTTAAAAACTTGCCGAAAATACTGAATCTTTTTAAATTTTGTTCCAGTTTCATGGTGCAAAATAAAATAAAACATTATGTAAAGGCATAATTGTAGATTATGGCTCTTAGGAATATAAGCCCTCCGCTTCGCGTCGGGCTTTAAATTCCCTCGAGCCATAATCTTCTGATTATGCCCTTATTACATAAATATCTATTATCGTATTTTGTGTAGTAATTTTATGCATTTCTCCAAATATACGCCACTATTCTATCACTTGAATTACTTTAGGACTTTTCTGTACTATGCTATCAACATTATAATCATCTCCACAAACGGTTATCGGATTGTTACTATTAAGCAATCTACAAGTTTCACTCACACAACACTTCTGGCTATGTTCATTATATTAACTGATTTTATTAAGGTAGATATGTCTAATGGTTCTCTCCAGAACTGAGCTAGTTGAACCTGTGCTAACAGTTTACTTAGCATTAGGGAGGTAATGGGCTCGATCCCCGTCACCTCATACTTAGTAATGAGGTTCTTTTTAGGGGTTTTCCTCATACACATTATCGGCATTATTCTTAAGCCTTTTCCTATTTCATAATGTTATATGTTGGGAATCCATGGCTGTGGCCGAAAAATCCTGGAAAATTCATTTCAAGGGATTGGTTTTTCCATTCTTTTCCTTTCCAAAAGTACATGATAAAAGGTTAGTTGAACGCTTACATTATTCTAGCGCATGTTTATTCAGTAAAACAAGTGGGAATTTTTAAATTAGACTTAGGATGTGAAAGTAATAGATAGTAACAATTTTGGGGAACATCCAGGACGTAGTCAATTTTTAGAATTAATTCTGCTACTTTCCCATAACACACTGTTACATTTGTAATTGTATTCCTTGTATTGGGAAACACGATACAAGCACACCTTAGAAGCGCAAATTGAAATGTACTACTAGGATAGAATTCCACCCTTCTTCTTTTGAAAATTCATAAAACATAGAGTTCGCAACCTGTCACCTTGTGCTTTTAGTATAATGTCTAGCAACACAACACAAGTATCTCACATTAGTGACATCGATTTGCAGAGGGGTTAAGGTGGATAAATTCCACCCCATTTTCTTTAAAAATTCATAAAATGTACAGTTCTGATCCTGTCATTTAGTGCTTTTAGTATAATGTCTACAATGCAAGCATCCCTTTTTAATAGCATCGATTTGAAAAGGGGCGGAGGGTGTTAAATTCCACCCCATTTCCTTTAAAAATTCATAAAAAATACAGTTCTAATCCTGTCATTTTGTGCTTTTAGACTAACGTCCACTAACACAATACAAGCATCCCATGATTGAGGGTAGATTACACCATTTTCTTAAAATTCATAAAATTGTTTACAGTCACTTTTGCTTTTAGAATTTTACTAACACAATACAATCATCCTCTTTTAGTAGCATCGATGCGCAAAGGGGCGGAGGGTGTTAAATTCCACTCCATTTCCTTTAAAAATTCATAAAATGTGCAGTGCACTTTGTACTTTTAGAATAATGTCTACTAGCATACAAGCATCTCTTTTTAGTAGCATCGATTTGCAAAGATGTTGAGGGTGTTAAAACTCCACCCCATTTCCTCAAAAATTTCATAAAATTTACAGTTCTGATACTGTCACTGTATGCTTTAATAATGTCTACTAACACAATACAAGCATCCCTTTTTAGTAGCATTGATTTGCAAAGGGGTTCCACCCAATTTCCTTTAGAAATTCATGAAATGTACAGTTCTCATCCTCTCACTTTGTGCTTTTAGTATAATGTCTACTAAAATAATACAAGCATCCCTTTTTAGTAGCATCGATTTTCAAAGTGGCCGAGGGTGTTAAACTCCACCCCATTTCCTTTAAAAATTCATAAAATGTACAGTTCTCATCCTGTCACTTTGTGCATTTAGACTAACGTCCACTAACATAATATAAGTATGCTCTTTTAGTAGCATCGACTTTCAAAGCGGTTGAGGGAGTAAAATTACACCCCATTTTCATTAAAAATTCATAAAATGTACAGTTCTTATCCTGTCACTGTGTGCTTTTAGAATGTCTACTAAACTAACACAGTAAAAGCATCCCTTTTTAGTAGCATCGATTTGTAAAGGGGTTGATGGTATTAAATTCCACCCCATTTCCTATAACAATTCATAAAATATACAGTTCTGATCCTGTCACTTTCTTGTGCTTTTATAATGTCTACTAAACTACCACAATACAAGCATCTCTTTTTAGTAGCATCGATTTGCATAGAGGTTGAGGGTGTTAAAATTCCACCCCATTTCCTATAAAATTCATAAAATGTACGGTTCTGATCGTTTCACTGGTGCTTTTAGAATAATGTCTACTAACACAATACAAGCATCCCTCTTTAGTAGCATCGATTTTCAAAGGATTTGAGGGTGTTAAATTCCACCCATTTCCCTTTAAAAAGTCATAAAATGTACAGTTTTCATCCTTTCACTTTGTGCTTTTATAATAATGTTTTAATAACACAATCCTGTTTAGTAGCATCGATTTGCAAAGTAGCTGAGTGTGTTGAACTGCCCCCCATTTCCTTTAAAAATTCATAAAAGTACAATTCTGACCCTGTCACTTTGTGCCTTTAGAATAATGTCTACTAAACTAACACAGTAAAAGCACCCCTTTTTAGTAGCATCGATTTGTAAAGGGGTTGAGGGTGTTAAATTCTGCCCCATTTCCTATAAAAAGTTATAAAATGTATAGTTCTGATCCTGTCACTTTGTGCTTTTAGAATAATGTCTACTAAACTAACAATACAAGCATCTCTTTTTAGTAGCATGGATTTAATGAAGGGGGAAAAAATTCACCTTTTTTAAAATTCATAAAGCTCTTTTTAATGTTGAGGTTAAATTACATATTTCGTTAAAAATTCATAAAATTCAGTTTTCTGTCCTTTGTGTTTTAGAATAATGTCTACTAACACAATCAAATCTTTTAGTAGCATGATTTGCAAAGGGGTTAGGGGTTAAAATCCACCCCATTTCCTTTAAAATTCATGTTTTATCCTCATTTTGCTTTAGAATAATGTCACTAAAAATGCATTTTTTTAGAGCACGATTTCAAAGGGGTTAAGGGTTTTACCCCTTTTTAAAAATAATAAAATATTTTAGTACTTGCTTTTTAAAGTTCAAAACAAAAAACTCCAAAAGAATAGCAAGGGATAAATTTCCCGTACTTCGTTTAAAAACATAAAGTTTTTTGTATTATTTCCCGATTCATTTTTAAGAAATTTGGGTCTTTTAATGTTAAGACAAAATTACAATTTATATCCTTAGAGGTTGTGGAATCCACTTATTGTAAGAAATAATTAAGTATTAAGGTAACTTGCTAATTTTAAAGTTAAACGAAAACCCAAAAGAAATAGAAGGGATAAAAAATTTGTTAAAATTCTGGTCAGAAAAAAATGAAACAATTTCCTTTGGAGAAATTTTTCCCGATTCATTTTATAGGAAAATAATTTGGGTGGCTTGTTTAATTGGTAGGTTAGCAAAATTACCAATTTTTCAATATGTCACAAATAGAGTTGCCAAAACGCTTTCAATTTCTTTATTCATGGAAGAAATTTTAATTTCCAATTTTTGGAAAATTCCTTTGCGTCCACTATGGCTTTGGAAAACTTTTTTAAAGGTTTAAAGCCATTACAATCAAATTTTTTGAAAAATTATATTTTATTTGCCGTTTTTGAAAAAAGGTTTTAGGTTTAGAACTAAGTTTAAAAAATTGTATTATGAAGAATCCAATGTCCGTTAAAAATTAAAGAATTTTTAATTTAAATCCCTCGAAATAAGTTTAAATTGTTACTTAATTATTGAAAAGGGACTAAAAATTTTTTTTGTTAATAAGTTCCTTATTTATTAAGAGATTTCAAAACAGACATTTCCTTTCCCCATACTACGAAACGTTCAGTCAAAGAAGAGTAACAACAATTTTTAACCCTGGTAACTTTTAATTTTATTGGTATTGAACCTTTCTTAATAAATGGTCTTAAATTTGAAACCTTTACCAAAATCCAATTTAATTTGAAATATTTATTCTACATTTTCGCATTTTCGAAAATAAGGGTAAGGATGTCTACGACATAATAGAAAGAATATTAAAAAATTATTTTTCATCGTAAATGAACGAATTTCCATTATGTCCAGATTAAAAGATTAAAAAAGTTTTAATTTATTTCTGCCGCGAAAAGTAGGTTCAAACCTTCACTAATAAACCGGTTGAGGAAATGAATTAAAAATTCTTTGGGATTTGTTCCCAAATTAAGGTTCTTAAATTTACACGGACCTACTTATCTCATGCATTTCTTCGGATCTGAAGAAAATACTTCCAAGTCTAAAAACCGTATAGAAAAAAAGTAATTTTAATAAACCCTTGGTAGTACCTTTAAAATGCGTTTAATGAACTTTTCTTAAACACAGCAAAATCCTATTTTAGGTTTAACAAAATTAATTTTTACACCCTTACCGAAAAATTTATTCTAAAACAAATGTTTACTGGCACATTTTCTGATAAATTGGTTAAAGCAAACTGTACAGGACCGATAATAATTTATGTTTTATATTTAACTCAAATTTAATTACCAAAACGTTTAATTGGAAGAGACATTATTAACCAAGGACAAAGGGAATTAAAATTTAATTGAATTTTTAAACCCGTTTGGTGGTTTTAAAACCTTCGCTTTGAAAGAAGGCTATTAAGAACTTGCATGGTGTAAAATTCCTTTAAAGAAGTTTAAACTGTTACTTAGGATTTTTAAACGGGGAATTCACTTGCCACCTTCATGGATGTTTAAAGGGGATGCTGGATTGTTTGTAGACATTACACTTAAAATAAAGGATAAGAAAACTGTACATTTTATGATTTTTAAAGAAAATGGGGTGGAATTTACACCCTCAACCCCTTGAAAATGATGTACTAAAAGGGATGCTTGTATTGTTTAGTAGACATTATTCTAAAAGCACAAAGGACAGGATCGAACTGTACATTTTATGAATTTTTAACGAAAATGGGGTGTAAGTTTACACCCTCAACCGCTTTTCAAATGGAAGTTACTAAAAGGGCATGCTTATATTGTGTTAGTGGACGTTAGTCTAAAAGCACAAAATGACAGGATTAGAACTGTACTCTGCGCCCCTGTTCAAATCGATATTATTAAAAAGGGATGCTTGCATTGTGTTCATTATACAATAATTACTAAATGATAGGATCAGAACTGTACATTTTATGTATTTTTAAAGAAAATGGGGTGGAATTCATCCACCTCAGCCCCTCTGCAAATCGATGTGAGATGTTTGTGTTGTGTTGCTAGACATTATACTAAAAGTACAAGGTGACAGGTTGCGAACTCTACGTTTTATGAATTTTCAAAAGAAAAAGGGTGGAATTCTATCCTAGTAGTACATTTTAATTTGCGTTTCTAAGGGGTGCTTGCATCTTATTTCACAATACAAGGAATACAATTACAAATGTAACAGTGTCTCTAGCTACAGCGAAAGTATCTGCTAGCTATTAGTAATTCTACAAAATTTGACTACTACGATCCTGGATGTTAGGCTGTTTCCGTTAAAATTGTCTGCTCTCTTCACACCGGTAGACTTAGGTGGTTTGCCTCAGTGACACAATGCATATTACTGCTCCTATCGTACTATACTGTATTGCATACTTGATCGTATAACTGAAATATATTACTCGAAGCTTTTTATATAATGTAATAACCTTTAAAAAAATACCTTACGTACTGGGTGGTCCATTAATAAAGGAGGCCGGCTGTATTTGAGAAACTATGCATTGCACAGTTTCGGAAAAAAACTATTGATGGTAAAAGTGACCGAGAGAAATTGCTAGAAATTAGTTTCAAGTTCCTGCGATGGCTGCTAGGAGGCGTACGCGAACCTGAAATTACAAAATCGGCCTTTTCTCTTAAATCTTATTAAGATATGTCCAAATTAGTTTCATTATAAACTACATAAGCTTAGAAACATCTTCTTTTAGCATGTTCGCTTGAAAAAATGTCATATCTTCTGTTTAACTCAACAGATTTTTATAAACTGGGCCTCGTTTGAGAGAGGCTTCTTAGTTGCTTCTAATTAAATATTAACAATGTCGGTTTAGTTTTTTTTAGGGATAGATAGCGTTTTGTGACCAAGCCATAAATTTTTGCAATTTTCTCGTAAATTTTAAGTGTCTGGGTATAATTATTTTTAACTCAGAGATTGGAGAAAACCTCAGGTCGATATCTTACATTATACAAGTAACAGAATTAGAGAACACGTTTAGCTGTCATTAATTATTAAAATTTATTACTTATTAACAATTAAAACCATACGAACAAAACCTAATATGTTGAGTATCCCCTAGAAGGCGTATGTTTAGTTTAAAGCGGATAATAAAATTTATTTTTTAAGTTATTCTGTCGCATAGGAATGTCCTTTTTATATTATCTTAGGCCCTGAAAAGAGCCGATGTTATAAAAGAATGGTGTGCAAAAACCCTAGTACTGAAGAACTAATGACGCCAGAAATGGTCAAGTTATCGCCCGTCCTGCTCAATTCAGGCGGCAATCTCTCATGCGTAGCCAAAACAGCAGTCTCTACTTCTACCATTCGAATACGGCGAATGACGTTCCTCATTCGCTGTACCATATTCTCCATGGTGTTTGGTTTATCTTTTAACCTCCCCCAAAAATAAAATCCAAATAAGTCGAAAATTTTAAATAATAATAATAATATAATTATTTTTAACTCACGAAAAAGAGTGGAAAAATATAGAAATTGGTGCCTAATTTTGTGTCTTATTTATGTTTCTTTCTGTGCCGCCTTTTTGTGCTTTTACTGCCCACGTTTGTTTGTTTTACATGCACTTCATACTAGGTTTTTTCGGAAGTAGTGAATTACCACACTGTAAACAAGTTAGCTAACCAAACTGATTTTAGCTATAGCCATGAAAATTTGAAAGCAATTAAATGGATCCAACTGAATCTAAAATGAGAGCTATCGCGTGTATAAATATTGTATTTATCATAGTCATTTCTATATACATTGAGTACAAAGGGTGCGTTTTGCAAAACGTCGTTTCTGTGATAATGTGGTTAAGAGTAACAATTAGTAGCTTAATAGAGACTATTTTCTCTTCAGACAGTGTTTGTTTTAACTACAACTGTTTTAAAGATAAATGAAAAACCCACGATTGGGCTCATACGTGAAGGGGACAGTAATTTCGCAACCTGTTTTTTTCTATAAAACGAGGGTGAGAGTGAGAGTGAGAGTGAGAGTGAGAGTGAGAGTGAGAGTGAGAGTGAGAGTGAGAGTGAGGTGAGGTGAGGTGTGAGTGAGGTGAGGTGAGGTGAGGAGTGGGAGTGGGTGAGGTGAGGTGAGGTGAGGTGAGGTGAGGTGAGGTGAGGTGAGGTGAGGTGAGGTGAGGTGAGTGAGGTGAGGTGAGGTGAGGTGAGGTGAGGTGAGTGAGGTGAGGTGAGAGTGAGGTGAGGTGAGGTGAGGTGAGGTGAGGTGAGGTGAGGTGAGGGTGAGGTGAGTGAGTGAGGTGAGGTGAGAGTGAGAGTGAGGTGAGAGTTGTCGGCAGCTTTATGTTGTAGCCAATCTCTATTTGAGTTTAATGGTTAAGTGTTGCCGTTTGGCCAAATTTGTTTGGTGACGCCATCATTTGAAAAATCTGGAACTGTGGCTGGACCTGTAATAAACAAAATACACGCACGTACCCCACAAAAATTAAGACAGCGCGTTTCAATAGTTAAGCTATCATCATCAGCTATCGACTGGGGGCTCCATTATATTTTAAGTTATGTTGGCAGCAGTTAAACGGCTCTAGTATCTATGACAATTGTAAACGAAAGTTCATGCATAAAATTTCAGTGGTGCCAATTTAAAAATATTTACGTTTTGCCGACATAGGCAGGAAGAATTACTTTCTGGCCGATTTTGAGGAATGAAAAAACTGTTGCCAGGCGCAAGCACAAAAAATATTACTTTTTCATTTTTTACTTCAAATTTCTCTTGTTTTTTTTTTAACAAGGAAATACTTTCTCGTTTCATTGGAAATCAATTTATAATAAATTTAAACACTAGAATATCCTAAAAAATTCCATCAAACGTTGCATTGAAATACTTACCGATTCGGTACCTATGTAATATATTTCCGCGCGTATTATTATAAGGTAAGTAAAATTTATGTTGAGCGCATTGCAAACTTAATTCGAAAATTATCATTACCTTCTACAACGGTGGCACGCTTTAAATGTAACAGTATATATTATAAAGAACCTTTCCGATAAGGGATTATCATAAAACTACTCAAATTTCAATGAAATAGGGAAGGTAAACAAAAGATCTAAACCAACAAAAGTACCATAATATAACAAGCTAGTATTAGCACTTCTGAATAACAAACTGACTATATTCATTAGTATATTGATTTCTAATTCAATTATAATTATTTTCTTGTACATCTGGTATCATAATTGTATCCTTTATAACAAATCTAGGCAATTTAGACAATTCTAATATGTAATTAAAAGCTAAAATTTATAACATGGTTTCAAATTGGTTTCATTTGGAATAAGCTATACGTTTGTTAGGTTTTGGCAAGTATGTTACAATGTAAACTATAATACACTAAAGAAGTAATTAATAATTATGAAATTCTACCCCAAAATTATAATTACACGATCGACTGTTATTAAAGTATTAATGAACCTTAAACAGAACTATGTTTCTTGACTTTATCTTGAAAAATATTACTTGAAAATGAAATTATTTAATATAACCTTTTAATAACGCTAATTCTTGGTACGTTATGACACTCAAACGGGTGTTTTAATGTTTGACTTTACAAAGCTGAAATTTTTTTTATGTTGCTATATAAACTAACGTGTACTAGAGGAAAGAAAGGTATATATGTAGAACGAAGGACAGAAATTTGGACGCCACGAGTTTTTAAGTAGAATACAAAAAAAAAGCCATTTCCTCAAAACTTGAAACAGGAAAGGTAACTCACATCACGGAGAACTAATTATTTATACAATGAGATAGGTAGTTGGATAGGTTTTCCAGTAAAAAAAAGGTTATTCATACACAAATTTTACATAAATAGAAATAATCGACAAAATAGTACCAAAAACTTTTATTCAAATAAAGTAAACCCCAAAAGTAACTAAAGGTTGCTTTGCAATTATTCTTTGTTTAAATTAAAAAGAAAAAACAATGAAATGAAACATTAAACGTACAGGTCAAATTAAATTAAATTAGGATGATCCCAAGCTAATGAAGTTTGAATTTATAATACCTTTTTAGTAACACAAGAAAAATTATATTTATATTAGCATCAAAATTGTCATTGCTAATTCAAATGCACAGGCCACCCAACAAAACATTTAAATGTATTGTACAATGTTCAATAATAAAAACTAAATAATAAATTAGTTAAACCATACCAGTCAATTATACATTAGTCTCCCAATGTGACGAATATTTAAACATATAGTTAATAACACAACAATAATACATAGAGCTCGACGATAAATGCATTTACCTGTGGATAACCTATGTTTACAAAAAGAAATAATATTTATGAATAAATCGAAATGGTGTAATATTGACTTTGTTTTAAAAATAATGCAGTAACTATATTAAATTTTAAAGTGAAATAATTATTTTAAGTGAACCTATGACAAGGGAAGGCAAGCTGTACATTTACAGAATTTAAAAGTGTATTTGCATTCACACACTAAGGCATATAATTATATTTTAACTTAGCTTTGGAATTGGTCCTGCTGTCGAAGTTAGTTACATATATTCGTGATATTCAGTAATATTAATTAAGGCACTTTCCGGTCAATGTAACTACCAAGCTGGTAGACTAGTGGTGACACGACCTGCTTAGCATTCGGGAGGTAATGTGCGGCTACATAGGCGAATGCTGGAGTAGTATTTTCCCCCTCAGAACCCTGACTCCGTTCCTTCCGATCGTATCCTGACCACACCTACCCTTAATCTCACCATGCATATATACGCAATATATGTATGTATGCTGGGAATCCATGTTTGTGGCTGAAGGAGCTTGGAAAGCTCAAACAGCCCGTACTCCCCCTTGGGTAGGGAATGAAATACGTGACCTGTGCTTTCCAGTCATTGTGACATTTCACCAAAAGTGAGAAGCAGTTAGCAATCTGTCCAATTGTGTATGCAGTTATTGAACGAGTAAAAACACATTTATGGTTGTCTGAGTTTTCCCTAGAGTAAACTTGGAAACGTGGAAGTAAAAGTATATGTAGAAGTGGAAGTCGAACCTTGTAATTTACCAAAATAAGACAAGAGTAACCCCTTTGAATACATTACCTTCACGAGGTTCACAAAGTAGAAATTCCGAGATAAACTTATGTTCGTAACCAAAGTTTAGATATCGAAATATGTCAAGTATTTTCCTTAAAATAGGTAATTTTAAATTACAAGAAAACTGTGGTGATGACTGAAAGTAAAGCAATTTTTAAATACAGAAACAATGAAGGAAGCAAGGCATACCTGAACGCTTTTAATAACCTGTTATAGCCGCAAAATGCGTAGAAATAAACAATACCATTTAATCATTTCTTATACCGAAGAACAAATATAAATCCGACTTTCGTCGGTGGATAAAACAAATCCAGAAATTATTTGATTGTTCTAGGCATTAAAGCGTGGCTTGAACAACTTTTTTAAACAGGAAGAAGAAACGTTCTTTTTTAAGAACGCTTTAAATTCAATGTTACCAACTGTAACCAGTGGTTCCAAATTCTAAAAATGTGTGTTGAGTGACCATCAACAATTTTGAATATTAAATGGTTTACTTTAGGAAAATAACACAATGAGGAAAACGTTAAATAAGAAAATAATAGGAACAGCAGTGAACAAATGATTTTAATAGCTATCTGCGTAAATAATGTAACATCCGAGGATTTTGAAGATCGGTACGGATATCCAAGAATTTTGTTGTAAACGATCTTACTTTTAGGTAAGATTTGTATCCCAACGACTAACTATGCTCAACATGTTAATGGTTTGTTGAATTTACAGTAACCATCTGCATTTTTATCATCTACTTGTAAACCAAATCATATAAATTGAGGGATCTGATTTACACATGGAAAGACTGTTGCCAACAGTGTAGAATTTTCGAATTGAATAACTCTAAACTAAGACATTTATCTGTATACTGAAATAACTGTAATCTGTTTTTGTATTGAATTATTCCTAATTAAGGTAATGTAATAGTGACGATACTCAAAACACAATATTTTGTGTAAAATACAAGTTTCATCAACGTTTAAAAATTTTATTGTTGTATATTTGTTGACTTAACTTGAGTGTAAAGTATTGAGGTTATATATAGTGTTATATTATTGTAACCATAACAGACTACAACTTATTTCATCTTTTATTGGTTTAATATATTTAAGGTGGTGCTTTAGTAGCAAATAAAGTTTTAATAATGCATATTTAAAGCTAACTCAAACACACCATTGTTGAGAACATATATTCAGAATTGTGAAACTTGGCATACAAGGTATGGTGTATATATGCAAAATAGAAAATATCTGGTGTGGAATAACACATGACCTTCCAACCTACAGTTGAAATTAAAAGAAATGAAATAGTTTCAATAATTTTTTTTTTTTAATAATTATACAGCCTTTTTTTTAATACGTTCATAACGAAAATAGGCAACATTGTAAAAACAAAAACAATAACCTATGCCAGATGGACGTTTAAAAACTTAATGTCAAATAGAGGTTAACAGAGATCTATATAGTATACTTCATACTTCGAGTTCAGTATAGGAAAGATAGGGTAGTGTAATTCATGACAGTTTTCTTGCCACTGTTTCCGCTACTTGCCAACAACCGTCGATCTACTTTTACTTAAAAAGAAATGAGAAGTGTTCAGTAAATTTGTTAAATATTTTTGTTGTATTAGGACAAAAGTACCAAAAATGCGGTTATTTTTAATGTTAGCACTTTACGCATAAAAATATAAATTATTGGTTGTAATTAATTGTCATTTTAAAGTTATAAAATTTAACCGAACTTAACCCTTGTTCTTATCAGTAAAAGAACAATTAACATTCATAATGTACTAAGAGTGAAATGCTTATCTAATGGCATAATGGCATTTGTTTTTGTTCTAAATTATGCAAAATAAATTACTCTTAATTGGATTATAATCATATGGGGATGGATACATATATTGTGAAATACTATAATTTTAATCAATAACCTCATTACCTTACAGGTATTTAAGAAGTTTTGGATATTTTATTTACTAGTTATTTGGAGTAATATCAATCGACGTATTAACATTTATTTTATATAATTGCTATTACTTAACTTTATAAGCGAGCATGGCGCACGTAATTGTTTAAATTTTTCAAATTCTACGTTGTATCGTCTGCTATGCGATATGGACTTCTAATATGTAAAGCGCGGAAGAAAAAAAAATGTTTTAATTGAAAAACAGTGGATAATTTCATGGCAACAGCGTTATGCATTCAATCCGTCAGTATCGCGAACAAAAGTATAATATTGTATACTTAGACGAATCATAGGTTACGTGTCAAGTGAATTGGTGGATAATTCATTAAAAACAAGTCGAAATGCATTCATTCGGGGCTTAACAACAGGTTTAAAAGCACCAGCTGCTCGCGGCTCTTGCTTTGTTCTGTTAAACCCGGGATCTGAAAATAGTTTCGTTGAAGGTGTCGAATTGACATTTCTGGCAAAACAGGATGCCGGGAATTACTATGACGAAAGGGATGGACCCCTTTTTGAAAATTGGTTTCAAAATTAGTTAGTTCCAAATCTGCCAGAAAAGACAATTGTGGTTACTGACAATGCTTCTTACCATATGTATAAATAACTCACTCACTTATGATTAATACTTCTAGCCCATAACTATAATTAGCTATCGAAAATAATGTATAACTAGAAGATTTTATGCCACTTTGCTCATCGGTAGATTAATAGACCCAGGTTCAAAAACATTTAATTTGCTTATTAACAAAAATAGAATTGCTTAGATATTTTCGCTTTACAAAAAAGGTGTTGCTTCAAATCTGAAAATAAATAATTTACTCTACTGTCATCGTTTAATATGGTGACAACCTTGAGTCTATGTGTTTTGGTATCTCTAATCTAAACCACAAAGACAGAACCTTCTCCTTTGATATCCCCAACACACAGATTGTACAATTCTATACGTGTGTATCCGCCAAACACACCAAATATTGCAACTACCTACAATGTAATCATATTTATTAAGAATAATCTTAAAAGTAAAAATTTACCTTCATAAGTATTTGTCGTTGGGTGCTTCAAGAAAAAAATTAAGTAAGTGTTCTTTTGAAAACACTAATGACTTCTCTGGTATGTACCCAACAGAACAGTTTTTCAAGAATGCCGAAAGTTTTGAAAACCTTTTTGAGACGTAACATACATTTTAATTTGGAGTGCATGCACCATAATGAAGACGATTTGTAGCTTTTCGACTAATAAAATAAATACAAAGAATGGTTACCCTTAAGAAATGGTGTAACGAACTTACCTGATCAAGGAAATACGCAAGCAAAAGCTTCTCTACAACAGTTTCCGTATTATCCTTGCGCATCCACTCAATAAATCTGTCGAACTCTTTCTTATAAATGATTTCGGACTTTTTAGGTATAAGACTCAACTCAGCTTCTTCTGCTTTTTTAAGCATTTCTTCATCCACGTCTAAATCCATTTTTGCAAAATTTGTTTATTTAATTTCATTTAAATTGTGTCTCAAAGTGGCTAGTTTGAAATTGAAATTCGTTTATAATGCGGGATTATGGTATTCGTTTCCATTATTGCTTGCGCTCCGCTCATGCAATATTGGAAGATTATTTTATTATAAAACACTACCTGGCTTCTTTAAAAGTTCTAAGATCCATTTACAATATGGATTAAATACGCTGATAAAATTGTGAATAGTAGATAAGAAGCTATTGTATTAAGTGGTACCATTGGAAGTAAACACAATAGTATACACAATAAAAAATATTCCAAACACGTCTGCTTCTATAAAAATACAGTTGCGGCATTTTCAAATTTATTTAAGTAAATATTAGACTTATTTCGCTTTGTATTAAGAACCCTTATAAAGAAAAAGTTAAGCAAAGTTAAATTTTCTTTAAAAATATGTCTACATATTTTCTTATAAGATGAATCGTTATTTAGATACTGAAAAAATTTTAACATTTAAATTCTATCTTACGAATTTTTTACCGTTAAATTGCGGCTCGTATCAATATACTATTAATATTTTGTTACAAAATTAATATGAGTGAGACAATAACGTTAAACGATTCATTATTTTCTGTTTTCTTTGTTTGTTTCTATAGAACATGAAGTAATATTATAAAAGACTGCTGCTATGCAACATATGACAGAAATGTAGCACTAACCCGATTGTGTGAATGTTGTGATTCGTTATAGTTACATACAATGTCTATGCTATCTGCTAATGTTTTTATCCTTCTATTCAATGCGGTCAGCGTGTATCGAAAATTACTTTTTTCTTTCTTGTTTAAACATTCGATCTGTGAATGTTGATGAAATTGAATTCTTCTGTCTGAAATGATCTTCCTTGGATGGTCAGTCATAAAGAGTGATTAGCTACTAAGGTGACCCCGGTTGGTAAAAAAATTATGTGTGTCCGTTAACCTAGCACTCTCATCACCACGTTTCAAAACAAATTATAGTGTATAATTAAGTGCTAAGCTATTGCTAATTATCGAATTTTCAAATTTTTTGCTCCTTCCCTTAGCAACAATTCGACTGTAAAGGTGGGGGTGCAAGGTTAACGTTAAGCTAGCACCATCACTTGCAATATTGTTAATTGTTTCATTTTTACTAAAAGCTAAAAAACGTTAACAATGTATTTATAACTGCGCTACAACAATCATTTCCCGCCTATAAATACACACTGTGATGTATAGGTAAAGGTAGTGTGCAAAATTTCGATCCCGAAACACTTTTACAATAACTACTTTTGAGATTTGCATTTTTAGAAGTTATTTCCTAATAATTTACTTAATTCATAAACTATTTTCTAAGTGAGGGTGTTATCCTAACATAAGAGTGACGTTAACTTGCTTCTTATATCGATTGCTTGTAGAAAATGCATTTTCAAGCTTGTTACGGAGCAATTTGGTCAGTAAATAAATAATTTCTAAGTGGAGATTCTGGCGTAATACATATGAAGTACCTGTAATAAATTAGTTGTTAATGACTTGTTGATACTAAATTACTTGTAATATTGTTTGCTTTAAACATTTGAATTTTTAAATTTAGTTCTTAACAATTTACTAGGTGAGTGCAGTACATGTAATGAAATAATTTCTGACTGTAAAATTACTACTGATATTGTTTGCTTTTAACTTTTGCATTTTTAAATTTATTGTTCAACTATGTACTATCGTGGACAAAAAAAAATGGACGGTTTAATGTACCTAGTGTGACTATGACTGCATGATATTTGAAGCATACTTAACTATAGACAACATAATGTATTAAAAATAGAATGCTATAAACAAAATCTTTATTTTAATTTAATTAGACAAATAAGGCATCATTTCAAAAACTGAAGACGGATGGTCTATGCGAGCAATTGCTCTTCATTACAATATCAACAAGCCTACTGTATTAAATATTATACAACAATGGAAACAAATAAAGAACAATAAATAAAGAATAAATAAATAAATAATAAGGAGAAGATGAAAAACGAAACAAGCAACTAAAGTAATGTTATTAATATCTGGTTATAGCCCCATTTCTGTTCCTCATCGAATTATATAAATTTACACAATAATTTTCTGAAATTTTCTCCCATGCTTGCTAAATTATTTCAACCAACTCTTGTACATTTCGAGGCCTGGCATTCCTGTTTTCAATATATTGCACCAACAATCCCCATACGTTTTCGATGGGATTAAGATCGGGACTGTGGCTGGCCCAATCAAGAACATTAATGTTGTTATCTTGAAGCCTTGCAGTAACCACACATATTGTGTGCATGGGGAATTATCATGCTGAAATATAAAATCTTCGTTTGGAAATAAATGCGAAACGGAGGGTAGCATGATATTATTTAAAATTTGGATATATTCTTCTCTATTGAATCTGTTTTCGATATGCCATAACACCTCAGGTCCACTGGCTGAAATCCAACCCCATACGTTCACAGAAAAACGGTCACTTCTATCTGAATTACTTATATATTTTTCATCATATCTAGTTCTGGCAGGTCGGTAAACTCGAATCGGACCATTTGAACATGATTGGAAAGGTTTTTCATCTGTAAATATTATACAATTCCAAAATCCTGATCAAATAATATATACTGTAGAGCAAATCCAACTCTTATCTCTGTATGGGTGTCCTTCAACAAAAGTTTTCTTGATGCTACACGACAGCGTAATTCAGAATCATTTGCTCGTCGTCGGACAGTACGACTGGACTCCGGAAAGTTCGTTTCCTCTACAACCTTAACAACAATATTAAAAGGATTTATTCTTAAAACATCTACTAAATCTAGATCTTGCTGAGCGGTCGATATTTTCGGTCTCCCCGATCCAGGCCTTCTGTTTATGTTACCATCTCGTCTTCATTTTTGTATAATATATAATACAGTATTCTTGTTGATATTGCTCGCATAGACCAGCCGTCTTCAGCTTTTGAAATTATTCCAACCTTATCAAAACTATTAACAACAGTCATTTTGAACTTTTGTCAAATATATTTCTGAAATGACAGACAAGAAGTCTCCTAAGTAACTAAAAGTCAGATTTAAACAGTCCAATTTAAGTAAAAATGCTTTGCAAGACTTGTCCTAGTTTTTTTTTGTCCACCATATTTCATAATATATAATATACAATTTCCTAGAGGAGGTGCTAGCGTAACACAAGAGTGACGTACGTATAATTAATGCATTGCTGATGACTTATTTATGCTGTAACGTCCAAAAATTGATATTAACTCCAATATTACCTGATCTAAAATTGTCAGCAGTCACTGTATTAAAGTTTTACTGTAAAATGTTTGAATTTGACATAGACCTATGAAATTTCTACAATATTTCTGCCGGTTTCAAAACCGCCTATTTAAAGTTAAATAGATTTGCATAAATAGGAATTTATTACATACAAATCTTAGAAATATTGGTAACAATGTCATTTCTGAAAAACGTTCTTCAATGTGGGTAGCCATTTTGGTTGAAAGTGAAGCATTCTTGGAAAATGCTCTATTTTTAATGTTATTGATGGAATGAAAAAAAAAGAAATTTTCATTTTTACAGTATCATACCTGGTGAATTACTTACTGGAATGTGATTTACCACTCCCTAATTGTAGTGGATATAGAAGAATATTGCTATCGATACATTAGTACCATCCACTTGTGGTTTCTAAAAATTTCTTTCAGTGCCTGAACTATTATAAACAAATCAATCGATAATCTCAAGACTGATAATTAACAGTATTCGTTAATATACCTTGTAAAGCTCGCCAAAAATTGGTCAGATTATTATTTAGCATTACTTACGTTATCCTATATTAGCTACTACGATTACTTCTTCGTGTTCTGGTTGGCCCTCGCTTTCATCGTTGCCATTCTATTGGTTTTTCGTGAATCTGGAGTTATGAATATGCTGTATTGAAGAGATACATTTCTTGTCCCTGGCGTTTTATGTTGATAGTTACTACGATGATGGGATCTGGCTGTACGTTTACTAATGATGACGCTTCGATGCCCTTGCAACCTGCACTCGTGTATACAGGCGTTAACCAGGACAAAGTTGATTAACATCAGGGTCTAAAGTATAACTTCTCGTCAGATAATTCCATTATCGCATGTGTTAATTATTATCGTTCCTAAATTTACAATATAAATGTCCATGTGTCGGAGACTGCCTTCTGCAGTGGTCGATATATTACTACAAAATAAAAGTGGGATTAACTTAGTGATACCATCGAAGTTAGAAAGAACTATTTACTTTTATTGATAAATCTGTCATCTACCGTTTTCTTAGTCTGTATAACAATCATAATTGATGTAAAGTGGTAGTAACGTTAACTATTCCATTGTGAGGTTGTATAATATGATTTGGGTTTACCTGTAGTTAAATTTCATGAACCACGCCCAGTACGGTGTTAACGTTGCCGCCATTTACTTGTGCATGAACCACTACCTAGGCATACTACTGTTTGCGGAGTACCATAAAATTTGTTTTCGTCATACCGGTTGTGTTTATAGTCCAATTCATATTGTTACGTCACACTTTAGAGCGAAATATTATATTTTTTTTAAATTGTCTTCTAGATTTAAGCATGATTTTATACTGTGGACGGGAATGTTCAGATTACATGCAACCTAATTTTAACTGTCTGTGTATTTACATGTAAAGTAGTACTAAGGTTAAGTATAAACTGATATTTTCCAAAAATATTTATATAAGGGTTTGGTTATTATGGGAGATTTTGTAAAACAATGGAAAGTCGAACTATCGCATTTTCAAATTGAAATTTAATCTGCCGTATGTGAATTTTCCTTTTAGGGTAACACTTTGAAAGGTCTTTCAACGAACCCGAGAGGTGTAATAAGTGATTCTAAAATTAGTCATTTTTTAAGGTAAATAACTACCTCCTGCGGCT